>JAJIBD010020930.1:0-101842 GCA_021461705.1 Cryptotis parvus
TACTCCCTAGAGCGCTGTACAGATTCAGTGCAGTCCCTATAAGGGATACCCATGACATTCTTCAAATAATTGACCAAACAATCCTGAAATTTGTGTGTAACAATAAACCCCCAAGGATAGCTAAAGCAATCCTCGGAAAAAGAAGATGGGAGGCATCACCTTTCCCAACTTCAAACTGTACTACAAGGCAGTAGTAATTACAACAGCATGGTATTGGAATAAAAACAGAACTTTGGACCTATGGAATAGAATTGAGTATTCTGACACCAACCAACCTCAAACACATGATCATTTAATCTTTTATAAAGGTGCAACGAGCTCTAAAATGGAGTAAGGGAAAGCCTCTACAACAAGTGGTGGTGGGAAAACTGGGCAGCGACATGTAAAAACAATGAATTTGGACCTGTGTCTAACACCATGCACAAAAATCAGATCAAAATGGATTAAAGATCTCAATATCAGCCTGAATCCATAAAAGTACATTGAAGAAAATATAGGAAAAACCCTCCACGACATTGAAGCTAACGGTATCTTCAAAGGTGAAACATCACTAACAAAGCAACTAGTAGAAAAGATAAACATTGGGACTATATGAAACTAAAAAGCTTCTGCACCTCAAAAGAAACAGTGACTAAGATACAAAAGCAGTCCTCTGAATGGGAAAGAATATTCACCCAATACCTATCTGATAAGGTGTTAATATCCAGGATATATCAGGCACTGGTAGAACTTTACAAGAAGAAAACAAACAATCCATCAAATAATGGGGGAGAAGAAATGCACAGAAACTTCAAGAGGAAGAAATTTGAATTGCTAAAAAAAACATATGGAAAAAATGCACATCATCACTAATCATGAGAGAGATGCAAATCAAAACAACAATGAGATATCATTTTACACCACAGAAACTGGCACATATTCAAAAGAGCAAGAACAACAAGTGCTGGCGTGGATGTGGAGAAAAGGGGACACTCATCCATTATTGTTGGGAATGTCGGCTGGTACAGCCTTTCTGGAAAACAATATGGACATTCCTCCAAAGTCTAAAAATTGAACTCCAATTTGACCCAGCCATACCACTTCTGGGAATCTGCTCTGGTAGCCAAAAATACACAGTTAAAACACCATCCCTACTTTTATGTTCATAGCAGCATTATTCACAATAGCCAAAATCTGGAAACAACCAGAGTACCCTAGAATCGATGACTGGATAAAGAAGCTTTGGTACATCTACACAATGGAATACTATGGAGCTTTTAGGAAAAATGAAATTATAAAATTCGACTATAAATGGGTGGTCTTGGCGAAGATTATGTTGAGCGAAATTAGCCAGAAGGATAGAGACAGACACAGAATGACTGCATTTATCTGCATAACATAAATATATATGTACATATTATGACACCAATATCCAAGGTCAAGTGAAACATATATCAGGAGGTCTTGTCAAAGGTGGAAATTATCACAAACGTGTGGAAGTCAGAAGCTAGGTAAGACAGAAAATGGAACAATGTGCTAACAATTGTCGAGGGTACTAATGCCAACCTAGAACTGAGCATTAAATAGAGGCAAAAAGATACACATGACAACCCTTTAATGTATGTTCTGTAATACAAAGTCTGGAGGGAGAGGAAAAGAGAAAGAGAGAGAAACAGAAAGAAATAAAGAACCTGCCATGGAGGAGGGCTGGGGGGGAGGGGAGGGAACCGGGACGTTGGTGGTGGGAGATGGGCACTTGTAGCTGGATTTGTACTGGAACACTGTATGACCAAAACCCAAATATGAACTTTTTAATTGTATATCCTTGTAATTATAAAAATAAAAAAAATTTTAAAAATTGCAGGATCAGCCAATTATGGTTCTTTTGTGTGGCTACTGTAACTTCCAGGTTGGAGTAAGGCAGGTTCCATGCAATTCACACAGAGTTTTAGATGTTAGACTGAAGACTTGAGGGAATGGTGCCTTCACACATTTTGTTTTACTGAAGTGTGTTTTGATAATTCTCTTAGCTGTTTTGTGGTAACAAGCAATAAAAAATAAAATATTTTGGGCCTGCTAAGGAGGCAGGCTTAAGGGTGGTTGCGAAATGGGAAAACGGTGGAGGGAATGTCACAGTGGTGGTAGGATTGAAGTTGCATTATTAAATGCTTGTAAAAAGTGCATCATGGAAAACTTTGTTAACAATGAATAATGTTTAAAGAATATGGTAAAAAAGAAAAACCAAAGAGTTTCTTAAAATAGAGGTAGTCAAACAATCAAACTGAGAAGATACGATGCTAACAGAATAGTGTGAATAATTGTCAAAAAGAGCTAATATCAACCTAAAACTGAGCATTAAATACAGGCAAAAAATGCACATGATGGCCTCTTAGTGTAATGTAGTGCAACCCACAATGTGTAAGAGAAGGAAAATTGAGAGAGGGAGAGAGAAAAGAGATAAAGAACCTGCCATTAAGACAGGCTATAGGAGTGGGGAGGGAATTGGATAATTGGTGGTGGGAAATGGGCACTGGTGGAGGGCAGGATGCTGGAACACTATGTGACCAAAACCTCCAAACATGAACAACGTTGTAATTGTATATCTCACAGTAGTATAATAAAATATTATAAAAAAAATGCCATGACAATAATCTCTCTCAATGTCAACAGTCTAATTGCATCTTTTAAGAGACACAGAGTGGCAAAATGGATCAAAAAATTGAATACGACATTCTGTTGCCTTCAGGAAACACACCTGAACAATTGGGAAAAAGACAGGCTCAAAGTAAAGACTAGAAAACCATCCTCACTCAAACAATCCTTCCAAAAGGCCGGTGTGGGCATATTAGTATCAGATAATATAGACTTCAGACTGAAAAAGGTTAAAAGGGACAACAAAGGTCATTTCTTATTAATTAAGGGGTATGTATACCAGGAGGAAATTACACTACTAAACATATATGCACGCAATGAGGGGCCAACAAAATACTTAAAACAACTGCTAAGAGACCTCAAAAAAGACATTAACAGTAGCACAATAATAGTTGGAGACTTCAACACTGCTCTATCAAATATGGACAGATTAACAAAACTGAAACTCACCACGGAAATATTGGCCCTGAAGGAAGAAATGGAAGAAAGAGAGCTAGTGGATGTATACAGGACTTTTCATGCCAAAAAAAAGCTGAATACACATTTTTCTCCAGTGCACATGGAACATTCTCCAAAGTAGACCAAATGCTGAGCCACAAAGCAAACCTCATTAAAGTAAAAAAGATAGAAATTGTGTCAACTATCTTTTCAGACCATGATGCACTGAAAATGGAAGTTAACAGTACACAGAAACAGGGAGTCAAACCAAACACCTGGAAACTGAATGGCTCACTTCTGAACAACCAATGGGTCATGGAAGAAGTCAAACAGAAAATCCAAAGACTCCTAGAAACAAAAGATAATGAAGACACCAACTATAAGAACTTGTGGGACACGGCAAAAGCCATATTAAGAGGAAATTTTATAGCTCTGCAAGCTTCATCAGGAAACAAGAAAGGGCCCACATAAATAACCTGACTACACAGCTGAAGACATTAGAAAAAGACCAACAAAAGGAGCCGAACCCAGGCAGAAAAAAAGGAAATAATAAAATTTAGAGAGGAAATCAATGAGTTGGAAACCAAAAAGAACAATCCAAAAGATTAATGAAACCAAGACCTGGCTCTTTGAAAAAATAAACAAGATTGACAAACCATTGGCAAGACTTGCAAGGACAGGGAAGGAGAGAGAACCCAAATAAATATAATCATAAATGAAATGGGGACATCACAAAAAGAAAACAATGAATCCAAAAGATCATCAGAGATTAAGTTGAGAGACTGTATTCCATGAAACATAATAATCTAGAAGAAATGGATAAATTCCTGAAGTCCTATAACCTCCGGACGGCTGAAATAAGAAGACCTGCAACACCTGAATAAGTCTATCACCATTGAGGAAATAGAAACAGTAATTAAAATTTTGCCCAAACACAAAAGCCCAGGTCCAGATGTATTCACTAGTGAACTCTACCAAACCTTTAAGGAGGACCTACTGCCAGTCCTTTTCAAGCTCTTATAGGAAATAGAAGAAACAATAACACTCCCAAACAACTTCTACGAGGCACATATCACCCTGATACCCAAAACTACAGATCAATCTCCATGATGAAAACAGATGCTAAAATCTTTAATAAAATACTAGCAAACAGAATCCAAAGACTAATAAGAAGACTATACATCATGACCAAGTAGGATTCATCCGGGGAATGCAAGGATGGTTCAATATTCACAAGTCAATCAACATAATACAGCATATTAATAAGAGAAACAATGAAAACTTATCAATAGATGCAGAAAAAGCATTTGACAAGATCCAGTACCTGTTCATGATTAAAACATTCCAGAAAATGGGAATTGAAGGAACTTTCCTCAAGATAGTTACAGCCATATACCAAAAGCCGGTGAGAATCATTCTCAATGGGGGAAAACTTGAAAGCCTTCCCCTGAGATCAGGGACAAGACAAGGTTGGCCACTCTCACCTCTTTTATTTAATATAGTACTGGAAGTACTTGCCATAGCAATCAGCGAAGAAAAAGGACATCAAGGGCATCCAGATAGGCAAGGAAGAAGTCAAACTATCATTATTTGCAGATGACATGATATTATACCTAGAACCCTAAACTCTCTACCAAAAAACTCCTAGAAACAGTAAATACATATAGTAGAATGGCAGGATACAAAATCAACATCGGAAAGTCCTATATACAAATAATGAAAGAGAAGAAAGGGATATTAAGGAAATGATTCCATTCACAATTGTGCCACAGAAAATTAATACCTAGGAATCAACTTAACCAAGTGTGTAAAGAACCTGTACAAAGAAAACTACAATAAACAACTCCAAGAGATAAAAGAGGACACAAGGTAATGGAAACACATTCCCTGCTCATGAATGGGGAGAATCAACATTGTCAAAATGGTAATACTCCCTAGAGCTCTGTACAGATTCAATGCAGTCCCTATAAGGATACCCATGCCATTCTTCAAAGAAATTGACCAAACACTCCTGTAATTAGTATGGAACAATAAACCCTCAAGGATAGCTAAAGCAATTGTTGGATAAAAAGAAGATGGGAAGCATCACCTTTCCCACTTCAAACTGTACTACAAGGCAGTAGTAATTAAAGCAGCATGGTATTCGGTATAAAAACAGACCTGTGGATCTATGGAATAGAATTGAGTGTCCTGACACCCAACCTCAAACGCATGATCACATAATCTTTGCTAAAGGTGCAAAGAGTTCAAAATGAAGTAAGGAAAGCCTCTTCAACAAGTTGTGTTGGGAAAACTGGGCAGAGACATGTAAATAAATGAATTTAGACCTGTGTCTAACACCATCCACAAAAATCAAATCAAAATGGATTAAAGATCTCAATATCAGACTTGAATCCATATAGTACATTGAAGAAAATAGAGGAAAAACCCTCCACGACATTGAAGCTAAAGGGATCTTCAAAGGTAAAATATCACTAACAAAGCAACTAGAAGAAAAGATAAACATATGGGACTACATGAAACTAAAAGCGCTTCTGAACCTCAAAAGAAACATTGACTATAATACAAAGTCAGTCCACAGAATGGGAAAGAATATTCAACCAATAAAAATCTGATAAGGGGTTAATATCCAGGATATATCAGGCACTAGTAAAACTTTCCAAGAAGAAAACAAACAACCCCATCAAAAATGGGGAGAAGCAATGAACAGAAACTTCAACAAGGAAGTAATTCGAATGACCATGAAACATATGAAAAATTGTTCATCATCAATAATCATCAGAGAGTTGCAAATCAAAACAACAATGAGATACCACTTTACACCACAGAGACTGGCACATATCCAAAAGAGCAAGAACAACAAGTGCTGGTGTGGATGTGGGGAAAAGGGGACACTCATCCATTGTTGGTGGGAATGCCGGCTGGTACAGCCTTTCTGGAAAACAATATGGACATTTCTCCAAAGACTGGAAATTGAACTCCCATTTGACCCAGCCATACCACTCCTGGGAATCTACTCTGGGAAACCAAAAATACACAGTGAAAACACCACCCCTACTTTTATGTTCATAGCAGCATTATTCACAATAGCCAGAATCTGGAAACAACAGAGTACCTGAGAATCGATGACTGGATAAAGAAGCTTTGGTACATCTACACAATGGAATACTATGCAGCTGTTCAGAAAAAATGAAGTTATGAAATTTGCCTATAAATGGATGGACATGGAAAAGATCATGTTTAGTGAAATTAGGCAAAAGGAGAGAGACAGATATAGAATGACTGCATTTATTTGCATGACATAAATATATATGTATATCTTATGATACCTATATCCAAGGTCACATGAAATATGTATTATGATGTTTTGTCAAAGGTGAAAATTACCACAGATATGTGGGAGTCAGAGGCTAAGTAAGACAGAAAATGGAACAGTGTGCTAACAATTGTCAAAAGTACTAATACCAACCTAGAACTGAGCATTAAATACAGGCAGGAAGATACACATGACAACCCTTTAATATATATTCTGTAATCCACAATCTGGAAGGGAGGCAAAAGAGAAAGAGATAGAGAAAGGGAAAGAAACAAAGAACCTGCCATGGAGGCAGGCTGGGGAAGGGGGAGGGAACCGGGACATTGGTGGTGAGAGACGGGCACTGGTGGAGTGATGGGTGCTGGAACACTGTATGACTGAAACAACAAGTGTGAACATCTTTATAACACTATATCTCACGGTGGTATAATAAAATACTTATAAAAAATGAAGAAAAAATATTATAAAAAAGAATAGTGTTGGCATATTTTCAGTGCTAAACAAGGAGAAAGACTACGTAGAAGACCAAAATTCGTACTGAGAAAAATAAAAATAAACTCCATGAAGCAGAAAATAAACAGTAACATAAAAAGATAAACAAAAATGTAGGCCAGCAATAGCACCTCAATACCTGGAGTGAGTAGGGTCTTAATCTGCTGTCTTCATCAGAGATGTCAGTCAAAGCTGTATACTGCTTGAATTAGTATTATGGATATCTTTGCCATTCCTCTCTTAAGTGGACAGCTGAAAGAATTTGCTCTCCATCAATAGACAAATGGGGAGGATAAACAAGAAACTCAAATTAAAAATAAAGGAAATGTTTTCTTAAACATAAAACATTTTGAACTAAAATAAAATTTCTCATGCTAAATTCCACATCAATAACATATACTTTATTATAATTTCTTCTATTGTCTAAGTGGACTTTAAAACTATCAGACCGCACACTCAGTAGGAAATATATCTGATATGCTCCTCTTACCATATTAAAGGAAAATAAATCTTACAATAGCCAATCCATTTTTGTGCCTAGTGTAATTTCTTTGTTCCTGTTCTCTTCTATCAAAGACATTTGTTTTTCACAGCAATTTGGAATTCCTCTTTTGCAAAATTTGATGTGCTCTATTTAATAATTTTTGAATAAATACTATGAGAATTAAAATATTCATGCCTGCTGTTATAGCTAGAAAAGTAAGAATTTAGAAAACGGGAAAATAGTTACCTAGTTGAATTTATTTTGTGATATGAAACTTATGATAATTCATTTGAGTAATATAATGAGCAAAATTGTATAAATAAGTGAATTTTATTAAAAATATCATTATTGGTTTTTTGGGGTGTTGATGCCACTCCTTGCAGTGCTATGGGTCTATTCCCAGCTCTGTGCTAAGGGTTGCTTCTATTGGTGCTTGAGTAACAGTGTAGTGCAAGGAATGATACTGTAGTTGGCTACACACAAGTTGAGAGAGTTAACACCCGTTATACTTTCTGACTTCAGATGATTTTTATATTCAAATTTATTTGTTAAAGTTTGAAAAATAGCAATGCAGGTTCAATTTGGAAACTCAAAGTTATGTTATAAATAGTGATGGAAATCATACACAGAAAAGACGTATTTATAAAATATTGACAAAATCAAGAAAAAATTCTGATAGAAATGTGCACTCAATGTTATGAAACATTGAAATATCCTATCTATATTAATTTCTTTGTTCCTGTTCTCTTCTATCAAAGACATTTGTTTTTCACAGCAATTTGGAATTATAGAGGAAGGGCCAAAGAGATAGTAGAGGGGTTAATAAGTTTCATTTATGTACTTCTGAGTCTGATTCAATTCCCAGTACTGTATGGTATCCTGAGCACTGCCAACCAACCTATGGAATAGAGTTGAGTATCCTGACAACCAGCCTCAAATACATGAACAATTAATCTTTGATAAAAAAAGAAAACAGTCTTAAATGGAGCAAGGAAAGCCTTTTCAAAAAGTGGTGCTGGGAAAACTGCACAGTTACATGTAAAAAATGAATTTGAACCTCTGTCTAACACCATGCACAAAAATCAGATCAAATGGATTAAAGATCTCAATACCAGACATGAATCCATAAAGTACATCGAAGAAAATATAGGAAAGACACTCATGACATTGAAGCTAAGGACATCTTCAAAGAAACACCACTAACAAAACAACTAGAAGAAAAGATAAAGATATGGGACTACATGAAGCTAAAAATCTTCTGCACCTCAAAAGAAACAAAGACCAAGATACAAAGACAGCCCACAGAATGGGAAAGAATATTCACCCAATACCCATCTGATAAGGGGTTAATATCCAGTATATATTAGGCACTGTTAGAACTTTGCAAGAAGAAAACAAATAACCCATCAAAAAATGGGGAGAAGAAATGCACAGAAACTTCAACAAGGAAGAAATTCGAATTGCCAAAAGACACATGAAAAAATGTTCATCATCATTAATCATCAAAGAGATGCAAATCAAAACAATAATGAGATATCATTTTACACCACAGAGACTGGCACATATCCAACAGAGCAAGAACAACAAATGCTGGCATGGATGCGGGGAAAAGGGCACACTCATCCATTGTTGGTAGGAATTTTGACTGGTACAGCCTTTCTGGAAAACAATATAGACATTCCTCCAAAGACTAGAAATTGAATTCCCATTTGACCCAGCCATACCACTCCTGGGAATATACACTGGGAAGCCAAAAACACACAGCAGAAACACCATCCCTACTTTTATATTCATAACAGCGTTATTCACAATAGCCAGAATCTGGAAACAAGCAAAGTGCCAAGAACTGACGACTGGAAAAGAAACTATGGTACATCTACACAATGGAATACTATGCAGCTGTTAGGGAAAATGAAGTTATTAAATTTGCCTATAAATGAATGGACATGGAGAGGATCATGTTGAGTGAAATAAGCTAGAAGGGAGAGAGACATATATAGAATGACTGCATTTTTTTGCATGACATATATATATATATATATATATTTTTATACCAATATTCAAGGTCAGGTGAAACATGGCTCAGGAGGTCTTGCCAAAGGTGGAAACTACCACAAACATGTGGAAGCAGAGGTTAGGTAAGATAGAGAAGGGAACAGTGTGCCAATATTGTCGAAAGTTCATTACCACATAAAACTTAGCATTAAATACAGGCAGAAAGATACACTTGATAACCTTATGTATATGTATTACAATCCACAACATTTAAGAGAGAGAAGAGAGAAAGAGAGACAGAGACAGAGAGAGAAGAGAAAGAAAGAAGAGAGATAAAGAGCCTGCCACGGAGGCAGGTTAGGGGATGGGGGAAGGAATCGGGGACATTGGTGGTGGGCAGTGGGCACTGGTGGAGGGATGAGTGCTGAAACACTATATGGCCGAAACCAAATATGAACATTTTGTAATTGTTAAAATAATAAATAAATTTAAAAAAAAGAATAATTGCTGAGCAAAGGGTCAGGAGTAAACCCAGAGAACCATCAGTGTTGCCCCAAAACTAAAAAAAAAAAAATAATAACAAAATTTTTAAATAAAAATGAATACATTTCTTAACATTAAAATAGATTATTTGAACTGGAGAGAGATAAAGGTCTTCATATGACTGGTGTAAAGTTAAATTTGCCACATTGCAAATGGTTTTCCGAGGATTTCCAGAGCTTCACTTCTGAGTACAAGTCGGTCACACTCCCTGGGCACTTCCAGGTATGATCCAACTTCTTATAGAAAAACAAATTCAATAAAAGAATCATTAAATCCCTAGTTCCCAAATTAAAAATATTAGCACATAAAGGAAAAAGGGTGGTATCTGGAAATTTTGGAAGTAGGCACATTTCATTTGATGCTTTTAACCTTTCTTCAATTTTCTACATCCACTCATAGTTTGCACAACAGTATACTTGCATAAATTTGAATGCTTGTACTATACAGTACCAAAGTCTCTAGTTAAACACATACGTGTGAAACACTTATTATAAATAAGACTGTTAAATAAATCCTATTTAGCATTGATAAGGAGGCAAGTTAATTTAAAAATATGTTTACTGTTTTAACTTCCTTAAATATGATTAATTAAAAGCTATCATGGTACTTATGATTCTACCTGTAAATTTGAAAGTTGCTACATATAAATTAAGCTGTCTTAGCAGAACCAGATTTTAGTTTCAGATTTTCCATTTTCTGTACAGTATGTAATATTACTATAGTTGAATTTTCATGAAATATCACTGATAAAGACTGTTATTGCATAAGGCAATTTGTCCATGGAAAACATGACAGTTTGTTATTTTAGCCATGAAAATTGCATCCACAATGAATTGCTCATCTACAGACTTAGAATAGGAATAATGCAAATGTCACATTTGAATTGATTTGGCCATTTTATAAGCTTTCCAGTAAGCCATTCATAAAATGTATTTTTCAGTTGATATCACCCACTTGGTTCTCTGAACATTTTTCTTAGAAAAGACACCGTCTACATTTTCTCTATTGTGCTTTACACAGAGGGCTAAGCTTGACCTTAGTGACACTAAAGACCTCATTGTCATGACATGAGTGGTATGTGAGACAAGGATCAAAGATGAATTATATGCTACACACAGCACACTGGAAAACTTTCCAATTGCCTAATAGGGCTCTTTTATGTTTAAAGGAAATATTTGAAGAATAAAACACAGGCCACCTTGTGTTCTAACTTAAGAATTGTGGACAAGGTAAATAGCAGAAAAGGCTGGATCTCAGTTCTCTTACCAGCACTGTGTCATTCCTGGGGTATAATTAGGGTCACTACCTGAACATAGTTAGATGTGGACCAACCCCATTCACCTTACAATAGCAATCCAAATGCCTGGAATTTTAATTTAAAGGTTAATTTGGGCTTAAATCTTTATTTTAAAAATATATTTCTTGCCTATTGCCTGGACTTTTGTTTGTCCGCAATGCACAAATATAGTGGCATGATATTTATTATAGTAGCTTAGGCTTGGAGATGATAGAGTATGTATCTAAGGTGTACACATTTTCTTGATGTGTTGAAAGCTGCCACTTATTGATTGGAGCAGTGACTGTGGAACTCTGCGACTTTAAAAAAATATGCTAAATTTCACATGCATGGATGACCTGTCATCTTCATAATGGTATTAATACATAACCTTTTGCTAAGGACACTGCATAAAATTTTGTTTCATCTATTTAGTTATATGATTTGAGGACAAAGAGATAGTACATCAGTGAGAGCAGCTGCGTGGCATGCAATCCCTGGCATCATATGGCCTACATAGCATCACAGAGTGTAGACTTGGGAGTTCCCAACAATTGTTGGGTTGACAGCAGTGAATTCAGGCACTTTATGAAACTGCAAGCAGTACTATAATCTTAGACACTGTTATGTCTTGTTCTCCAGCGATGACCCCAGGCACCTTAATACTGCTTTATAATTGCTCTTCATAAAAAGAAAGGAATTTTATTAATATATGTTGAGTGCCTAATATATTACAGTTTTCTAAGCATATATATATAGATATGTTTTCATTCATTGTTTATTAAATCTACACATAATATCACAGTAATGCTATGGTATATTAGTTTTTTCTCAGTTGGTTGATGAGAAAAATGGACAGGAAACATAAATAACAGGAGTATAGAACAATGCCTTTAATTCAAAATGTGAAAATTTATATGATACATAAAGCACTTGTCATTCACTTTGAAATTAGAAGAATACTATGGTTGACTTTACTACTTGATGGTGGGTATAAAGAGCTACATATATGAAATGAACCATACAACATTAAATGACATGCAAATGAGAGCACCGCTACCATAAGATATTCTAGAATGATAACAAGGTGTGGTATTTATGTGTGTGATTTGGTTTTTGTGATTTATCATACAGAGTGTGATTTGGTTTTTTGAATAAATATTTTTAATGTTTAAATGTTGTTTTGCTTAAGAACGTATAAGCTACCTTTATTTGATGTGTTTGAAGTAATCTGCAAAATTTTTTGCTCTTTGAAATTTTTGATTTGTTATAAAATTAAATAAAGTGTGTTTCAGAGGTACAGTTTTTACATGTAGCTTTAATATCACTGCTTCATTAAGTCATTTGTAATTAACTGATGAGTGTAGACTTGTTTGAGTATTTTTTTCCTAGTGAAACATATCACACTTAAAAATGATACTCGAGGTCAGAGAGAAAGTGCCAAATTTAAAGCACTTTCCCTCAAGAGTCAATCCCCTTACCCACACTAACTTGCAACATGTATGATTCCTGAGTACTGCCAGTAGTGATCAATGAATCAGGAGGAGGCCTTAAACCCCACCAACTGTGATCCCAAAACAATCAGAGAAATAAAGAACTTTAATAAAGACACACATCTCAGTAAAATAAAAAACACACAAATTCAGTGAAGAAGGGCTTGCTATAGCAATAATAGTTAATAGAAAAACAGTTTGGTTTTTTGTGTTTTGAAAATTGTGAAAGAAATTTGAGCACGTTATCATTTTCCTTGTTGCAAAGCTTTATTTAAACCACATAGAGAAAAATGACTTCAAATTATAAAACTGGTGCATTAAACACCACAATTGTAAAACAGCTCTACAGTACTTAAAATATACATACACGATCCGTGTATTTGTAAATTCTTTTAAAACTTAATTTGGATCACCAAATCAATAATTCCATGAGCAAAGCTTTGAATTACTTAAATATGAAAGCAGCAATTTTGGATGCTGAATGTAATGATGCACATATGAATATAAGAACATTATATTATGAAAAATTATCATAGTAAAAGTGAAAAGAAAAGATTATAGAATCAGGTACTGAAGCACAAATTATTTGATGAAATAAATGGTCTTTCTTGTGCTTTTCTAGGTTTTATGATTGTGACTTAACCTTTCACGTGAGCTTAAAAGTGAACTTTATTAAGGGATACAAAGGGGTAAACTTTCATAAGCTTGCAATAAAGCATAACTGAATTCCAAACTGTAAAGTCATGAATAAAAACCTTTTACCAGTCTGAGGTTGCATGGTATTTCACAGTATTATCTCTTAAGTCACCTCCATATTTTGTCATGCTCATAACGCACCTTGGATTAATTTGTATAACACAGGTGCAGACACAATAACCTCTGTACACATTTTAGTTTGTAAGACCAGCAGTAAACATTAATTATAGACTTTTAGAATCTTTAAAAGAGAAATCTGATGACTAACTAATAAGCCAATGGATCGACTGATTGTGAGTTAAATTTATGCCCTGTGAAAAGATGCAAAAATCTTGTAGTACATGAAAATGTTCCTCCAAAGTTCTACAGATAAATATTTTCTTGAAGCAGTCCTCAGTTGCACTCCCAAAAAAGTTTTTAAAAATGTGTATGATTCTGTCTATAACAGTGATCTAAAGAGTTACTTGGCAATATTTTGAAATATGTGTTTTTGTGATAACACATAATATCAAGAATGTATTTGGTGTTAATTCAGATCAGAAAATATTTAACTTATTGTTTTGATATAAAAAGCACTAAAAAGTTTATATAAGGAAAAAGTAATTTTCATAAACTAGATTAAAATGAAAAGCCAAGAAAGAAACACTTGCTAACACTATTTCTCCTAACATTTTTCACATTAGAACAAATTATCACAATGTGACTATTATTGGAAAATGACAGCAAAAATAACAATGTGCTGGTAAAACTGATATTTTGCTATGATTATGTTTGTACACCTGTTTTTCTCCGATGCCTTGCTAAACTGGACTTAAGTTTTTTGGTCTTAAAATAACTAGTTATGAAGCAATAGTACATAAAAATTAGATGATAGCAATAAACTTATTGTTTAATAAAATTTCATATTTTGCTGATTTATAATTTATATTTACCATAAATTTTATTCTACAAAAATTAAATGTCAGATAATGCTCTTTATTTAGAAATGTGACATTATTTTTTCTTTTTAGAGAATTAATATTAGTTTAATGAAATATTTAACCTCTATTATATTCCATCCCTTTTATGCCTTATGTACTGTCAAAATTGAAGGAATTTTTGCACATTTCATATGCAGCTATGATAAAATGGCTAATACTCCTTTACCTGGGTTCTAAAGTAATAACATCAAAGAGAAATATGCACAATAACAAATATTAAGAGATGACTTTCTTTCCAGTTTTGTGTACTGTCTGGATCCTCAGAGATACTCTAAACCTGATTTCTAGACCCGTACAGCAGTTACGATGGTTGAGACTACAATTTTTTTTATTATCATAATCCCAAAGCATTTTTAAGTGCTAATTCAAACCCAAAGTACTGGTGTGTGTGTGTGTGTGTGTGTGTGTGTGTGTGTGTGTATTTACAGGCATATGTTTTATGTGATTTTTGAGGCTTATTTTTATCCCATTACATGAATTTTGTAAATTGTTTCTGATACTGTTATCTATTAATCAACAAAATTATTGATAATTACAACTTTAGATGATTTACTTTATTGATTTAATAGTATTTAAATATAATAAATAGTCTGGATAATGTTACATAATACTGAATAATTTGCCGAATATTTTTTCTTATTAAATTGTTCATTTTAAACAACAGCTTAATTGACAAAAAAAGCAGAGAGGCCTTTAGGTAATACTAATTTATGTTTATTAGAAGAAAAGCATGGTAAACAATAAAAACATTTGAAAATTTGATTTTAACTATTTGATTTATTAACTACCTACCAAAAATAATATTGTAAAAATGAGTCAATATTTTATATGAAGTCTATTAACATGTGAATGATTTTAATTGACTTTTTTCGACCCTGTGGAGCATGGAAAAATAAGCAGTGTATTTTGACTGGAGAAATACAGCGAAAGCTTGAGAAACAATGGGAAATTTTTGTTCTTCTTGCCCCATTTACACAAGATATTCATGTACTTAGATACATTGGAGAAGAAATCATGTTAAACTGCTAAGTAGGATTAACATATATTTTAATAAGTATTTCCTATGGAGTCCTAGACTTCAAGTTCTTATAGAATTAGAAAGAAAGAAAGCCTGTTTATAACAAAGGGCTTCTGAATGTTCCTCTTTGCGATAGAATGAGGTGTGAGCTCACAGAGGTATGGAGAGAAATACAGACTTTGAAAGCTATTAGACATTGCTTCAAATGATATCCCTGCTAAAGATAACCGATGATGCTTGGAAAGTTCTCTACCTGTTGCCAAAACAGAGGGAACAATATATCTACTTTATTGGACTGTTGTGATGGCTATTGGCAACAACTTTATATATGGATTTCGAAGAGTTGATACTAACAAATACATACAAGATGGTTCAATCCCCAAAGGTAGGTGCGCATTCTTCATCAATTTATTGAAATGTTTTACAAGATATAATGCAAGCTGGTCACAATTTGAGTGCCCCATAAAGGGATGAAAATATAAATGGCATGAAATGTAAATACTGATTACAATTCTATGATAGTAAAAATTTGTTCATTGTAAAACATTCACCCAGCAGACCAGACTATCACAGCCCGGATCATTGACAGCCACCCTGCAGCAGTTTTTTTTTTCAATCCGGCCCAGGTATGCTGAACCAGAGACTCTCAGACATGGGGCAGAGCTGCTACTTGTTCTCCCTGTGCTCAGCTGCTCGTGAGGCGCCCGGAAGGCATGGCGGGTTCTAGCTCTCGCCTGCCACCCCAGCTGAGCCTCACAACAAGCCAGACCACCCTCCCCTACTCCATAGGGCCCACCATTTTCCACATTCGGACTTCCCTCTCATCACAACTCCACCCAGCAGACCAGACTATCACAGCCCAGATCATGGACACACACCCTGTAGCAGTTTTTTTTTTCAATCCGGCCCAGGTATGCTGAACCAGAGACTGTCAGACATGGGGCAGAGCTGCTACTTGCTCTCCCTGTGCCCAGCTGCTCGTGAGGCGCCCGGGAGGCATGGTGGGTTCTAGCTCTGGCCTGCCACCCCAGCTGAGCCTCACAACAAGCCAGACCACCCTCCCCTACTCCATAGGGCCCGCCATTTTCCACATCCAGACTTCCCTCTAGTCACAACTCCACCCAGCAGACCAGACTATTTCTATCACAGCTGGGCTCGCGCAGCCACTAGTGGCCACACAGTTTATCAATAAATGCTTTATTTAGAGGTGACTACAACAGTATGCCACCCGCAAGGCAAGCCTGGCAAGCTGCTCGTGTAGTATTTGATATGCCAAATACCAGTAACATTTATATTAGGTCATTCCCGTGACCTAATATAATTGTTCGAGGCTCTTTATGTTTCTGGAGCTGGCAGATGCCTTTGGGTTCTACTAGCATGAGACGGGACATATGGAGATATTACTGGTGCCCACTCTAGCAAATAGATGATTAACGGGAAGATAGTGATAGTGATAGTGTAAAACATCCAGGAAATTAATACCATATTTTTAAATGATCACAGATAAAAAGAAGAAAAAGAAATCAAAGAAAAATAAAAAGATATTTTGAGATGAAGAATGAAGACACAATGTATCAGAACCTATAGCATACAGCAAAAGCAATCAAAGGGAAGTTCACAGAATAAAAACTTGTACCAGGAATTGGTAAAAAGTTAAACTAAATAATATAACCTCATAGTATAAAAAATTAGAGTACAAACATTGGAATCACAAAGTAAATGAAAGTAAAGAATATTAGTCAGAAATCAATGAATTCTAATGTGAGAAAATTACTCAAAGAGCAATAAACCAGAAGCTGGGCTTTCAAAAGAAATAATAATGTTGATGTAATTTTAGCTAGACCTACAAGAATAAAATAGATTAAAACAAAATTTGATTAGAGCTGAAAGGGGAGAAATAATAACAAATAGAAGGTATTAATGAGAAGAGCTTTATGTCATTAATTGGATACTCTAGAAATAAAAGATGCTTTCTGTTTTGGAATTTTACAACTTTTGAGATCAACCAGTAGCTTAAACAGAGTGATCACAAGTCAGAAAACTAAAAATCAATTAAAAAGATACTCAAGAACAGAAACTCAAACCCAAATAGTTTTATTTTAAGTAAGTTCAAAGAAGGCTTTATGCCTATACTCTTCAAGATCTTCTGAAATACCAAAGAAAAGGAACTTATGTAATTGCCTCTACAAAGCCAACACTACATTAATATAAAAGCATAACAGACAGATGTTTCATATAAACAGTAGTGTAAACTACCTCAATAAAATTCTTTGAAGCAATTCAATAATAAATCAAAATAAATAATAGAATGACTTTCTACTGAAAGTCATTCCAGGATGAGATATAGTTAATATATGCAAATAAATTAACAGAATAAATCAAATCAGCAAATAAATAAATTAAAATTATATGATTTTTATCAACCCATACAAAGGAATATTTTGACAAGATTCTATATCTATTCATTACAGAAACCCTCAAAATAGGATATAAAGAAAACATCTCAAAATACTAACATCTATATACAACACAATCATAGTAAAATAATACCAATGGCAAACTGAGAACATTTCTTCTGAGATAAAGAAAAAAAATCAAGAATGTCCATTTTTTCAATACTCTTCAATATTGTTTTAGGAAGTCCGTATAGCAACATGGAAAATAATTAAATCAAAATCAAACAAATTAGCAGTAAATTAATTGTGATTTTCACAAATAATATAGCATACATAAAATACTCTAAGGATTCCACACAAAGATAAAAATTGATTAGAAATAATAAACTAATATGAAAAATACACTACAAAAACACACAAAATCATTTCTACATATTAAAAAGAAGCAGAAGAGATAACAAAATAATCATTCCAGATAAATTATTGTCCCCCCAAATCAAACATCATGGACCAAAAACAAGGAGGCAAAAAGTCAAATCTTAAAAATTATGTCCTTTTTGAAAGAAGTTAAAGAAGACACTATGAAATGGAAAAATATTCTGCATTTTTGGATTAGTATTGCCAAATGACCACTCTACCAAAACCATTTAGAAATTCAAGGAATTCCCCATCAAAACACCAGTAGCATTTGTCAAGAACTTTGACCAAAACTATTAGAATTTTATGGAATCACAGAATTATAAAAATAACTATATCAATTCTCAGGAAAAAAAGATGGGTAGAATGATATACCTATTATGTATTATTTATTCATATATTTATTTTTATCTATTTATTTATTCATATATTTATTTGTCTGCTTGTTTGGATTTTTTGGTGGGGTTGTTCCACACTTGCTTGTACTTGTGGCTCACCTATATTTGTGTATTCAGTCATCCCTCACAGCAGTTCTTGGGATAACACATATGGCACCTAAGACTGAGCCAGAATCAGCCACATGCAAGACAGACACCTTAACTACCTTACTACATCTTTGTCCCAATGCCCTGTTTTTAAATAATATGTGATACTGATATAAGGACTGACATAGTTCAATTGAACATAATTAAGAACCCAGAGAAAAACATATACATATATATGTATTCGGGTCTCCCAGAGAGGAATTGAAAGAGCTATGCTTGGAATATCACGCCTCACTCAAGTGAGAAAAGGAATCCAGAGTTCTGACCTCCCTCGCTATTCCAGAATCAGGGACGCTGTCTCGTTTGCCAAGGCATCAAAAATCAGATGGGCTGGACATGTAAAGCGATTTTGGAGATGACCGCTGGACTAGAGCTGTTACTGACTGGATCCCATGGGATGTCAAAAGATCACGTGGCCGCCCACCTACAAGCTTGTCAGACTTCCTTGTCAAGACCCTGGAAGGAACGGTTTGAGGCTCTTCATATTCCTGAATCAACCAGATGTCATTGGGATACATTGGCACGTGATAGGGTCCAATGGAAATGTTACTGGCACCCGTTTGAGCAAATCGATGAATAATGGGATTCAAGTGATCAAGTGACCTGTTTTATATGTAAACACACACTCATATATATATAGAGAGAGAGAGAGAGATAGAGAGAAAAAGAGAGAGAGATAGATGCAGTTAATCTATGTCAAATGAGTGTACAAATGGATAATGGAGTTGGGAAAGTTGTAGGACACATAGAAAAAAGGAAAGAAGAAAGGGAGGAAAGAAGAAAGGAAAAAAAGGAGAAAATGAGAAAGAGGGAGAAGGAGAGAAAGCAGAAAGGAAGGAGAAAGAAAGAATATCTTTATCTCATACCATACACGAAAGCCAATTCAAAGTAGATTATTTGCACACCAAATGAGTAAAGACTTATATATAAATATATATGTCATTTCATACATATATTTATATTATATATAGTTCCTTGAAAAGAATATATGAAAGACGAGTAGACACATAAAAATTAACGATAGCTACTTATTATCAGGGAAATTAAAATAAAAAATACTCCTTCCCATGACCTGATGGAATGGTTTGAGGCTCTTTATGTTCCTGGAGCAAGCAGGTGCCCTTAGGCTCTACTTGCATGAGACAGGACATATGTAGATGTTACTGGTGCCTGCTCGAGCAAATCGATGATGAACGGGAAGACAGTGATACAGTGATACTAGGTAAGACAGAGAGGGAACATGTGTGAATAAATGTCAAAAGGGCTGATACCAACATAGAACTGATCATTAATACAGGCAAAAGAATGCACATGATGACTTCCAAGTGTATGTAGTGCAACCCACAATGTGTAGGAGAAGGAAGGGAGAGAGAGGGGAAAGAAAAGAGATAAAGAACCTGCCATTTAGGCAGTCTATGGGGGGGGGGGGAATTGGGGACATTGATGGTGGGAAATGGGCACTGGTGGAGAAAGGGTGCTGGAACACTATGTGACCGAAACCTCCAAACATGAACGACATTGTAGTTGTATATCTCACGGTGGTATAATAAAATGTTTAATTAAAAAAGTAAAATTAAATAAACTTAAAAATACATAAGATATACTCACACCAATGAGAATGGTAGATAGCACAAAAGACCAGATACAATCAGTGTTGCCAGCAAGTGGCAGAAATGGAACTCTCATCTGCTGTTGGTTTGAATGCCATCTGGTTCAGCCTCTATGAAAAACGGTGCGGAGATTTCTCAAAAAATTAAAAATAACTACCATATGATCCAGAAATTTCGCTTCATGACATCTATCCCAAGAACACAAAAGCATTAAATTAAAGAGATATATGCATGCCTATTTAATCATAGTAACAATTATAATATCCAAGATACTAAAACAATCCAAATGTCCAAAGACAGACCAATGTTAAAGAAGTTAGTCTGTGTTTAATTCCTTGTACCATAGTGTCTGCTGAGCTCAGCCAAGACAGACACAATTTCCATGCTGAGAACAAACCAGTAGCATTGCCAGATATGAAGCCCCCAAAACCCCCAAAATAGTTAAAATTAAGCTTGACTTTAAACGTATTAGTAAATATTAATATGTTATACTGTAAGTTACAGTATTTCATTAACAATGACATTGTAAAACCATAGTATAAATTACACTGAGCATTAAGACCTAGTAGTAAAAGAACTATAAATCACAGTGCCTAAGATAGAAAAATGTTCCTCCAACCCAGGCAGGATGTGGCCTAGAAGGAAAACTGGTTATGATGGTGGAAGTAAGTGGACTGAAGTGAAGTGTTTTGTATCAAAACATTGTATACCTGAAAAGCCATTATGAATTGTTGGTTTACAGTTCTAAGCATTTTAGGTTTTATAAGGGAGTTGCAGTTTACACTTCTGAAGGGAGCTTAGGTTAATGGAATTGCACAAGTCCCAGTGCTAAAGGTAGCACACTTTATCCCACTGGGACACACAATACTCTATTTAACTTAGGCCTCTCCTTTGTGCTCTTTTCCCCTACCTGTTGGTCAGTTGTCTCCTGTTCAGGTTCAGTGATTTGCAGTTAGCATTCTTATGACCTTGGATTTTGTATTATTAGTGAAATGTTGCTTTTCTCTTACATTTATAACCTTTGTATATTCTTAAGTTAGAGTAATGTTCTTTTTTGTATAGACACAAGAAGTCAGTTAATGCTATGTATTTGTAATATAGGAGTTAATTGACTCTGAAATATTTTCTCTTAGGCATTTGTTATGTTTTTGTAACTTAGACCTCAGCTGCCCTTAGATTGATCTTAGTTCCTTACACCCAAAGGTAGGGTCCCATTATGGGACTTGGATGAACCCAAGGGAAGTTGTGAGTATGCAACCCTGGCCTCCACATGGGACAGCTAAGCACCATAAGAACTGTAATAAGAAAAGAGCATGGTCATTAATTTTTTTTTCTGTTTTTGCATCACACTTGGCGATGCTCAGGGGTACTCCTGGCTCTGCACTCAGGAATTACTCCTGGCAGTCCTTGGGGACCATATGGGATGCCAGGGATAGAACCCGGTCCAGCACAGGCCAGCTGTGTGCAAGGCAGATGCCCTACCCGCTGGACTATCACTCCAGCCCCAGGTCATTAAATTAACTCTATTATCACCCAAAACAAACAACTGATTTATGAGTGTGTTGGGGTTTAGAAAAAATAACCTGACCTGTGGATTGTGGACTGGAATATATAAAAGTTCTCCCCAGGAATAGCCACCCTTTACATGTGACCATTTAAAGCTTAATCCATGGTGTAGATAAAAGTCTTTTTTTCTTGCTGTGTTCATACAAATGATTAGAAATATTATTAAGAAGTAAATGTAGTATGACTGTATGGATTACCAGTAATGAGAAGGAGAAAGTGATATACTCTTAGGTGGAATTCTGTTGTCCTAAGGCAAGTCTATAGCCCTATGGCAAGATTCCATCCATTTGGGGGAGGTCCCCTACTAGATTGTCCATTGTCTGAAAGGGAAGGGGCTTTTACACCTGCTCATTGTTTTAGAATCAAAGTTCTCTCACCTCCCTGTAACTCCCAAGCCCCAGTCCTTCTTGATATCTCTATAGCTAGAAAGCTTTACTCAAACAGCCACTGATTGATTACCAACCAGCCTGTGACTCCTTTCCTTATTCCATCAGTTTGGGGAATGGTCTCGGTCCCAAATCTATCAGGGACCCTGCCAAACCCCAACATCTGATGGGGACCCTGAGAAACCCCAACATTGAATCACTTTGTAACTCAAAATGACTCAATAAAAACAAAAAATTTTTAAAGTAGATTTTAGGGCCAGAACAATATTACAGGGGTAGGGCCTACATGAAACTAACCCAGATTTGGTCTTTGGTCTGGATATAGTCCTGGTGTGCTCACCAGGAATGACCCTGAATTGTGACCCCTGAGTCCAGTGCTAGTAGTAAATATTTAACAGTCTATTGTGGCTCCAAAACAAAAACTGAAAAAAATGTGTTGACATAAAACTGAACTGCCTTGTCTTTAGACATTAAAAAAAAGGCAAACAAAATGTCGTCAATTTGTTATGCAGAGTTATATATTATGACTGTATCACTGGATCACTGTATTACTGTCTTCCCGTTGTTCATCTTTTTGCTCCAGCGGGCACCAGTAACATCTCCATACGTCCTGTCACAAGCAAGTGTAGCCCAAGTGCACCTGCTTGCTATAGGGACAGGAAGAGGCTCAAACCATTCTTCAGGTCATGGAATTGAGGTTCATAACTGTTACTAGTTTTTGGCATAACAAATAAAACACCGGTAGCTTGCCAGGCTCTGCCGTGTAGGTGGTATACTCTCAGTAGAAGGCTCTCAGTAGAATGCTCATCTTGAGCATTTACTGATGAAACTTAATGGGGAAGGAACAGGTTTTCTCTTGGTTGGAGCTCTGAGGAACTATGGAGTCTGGATAATGAGAATGACTGAGCAATATATTATATTGATGCTTTTAAAATTGTTTTGGTATTTGGACTTCACACTGCTGCTCAGAGCTGATTCCTGGGTGTGCAGGCAGGAGGTGCTGCTTGGGGTTGGAGCCATAGCACAGCGGGTAGGACATTTGCCTTTCATGCGGCCAACCCGGTTCAGTCCCCAGCATCCCATATGGTCCTCCGAGCATCACCAGGAGTAATTCCTGAGTGCAGAGCCAAGAGTAACCCTTGAGCATTGCCGGATGTGACCACCCCCCAAAAAGGAGGTACTTTTTTTACAGTGCTTAGAGAATCATTTGGCATACCAGGAATTGAAACAGGGTTGGCCTCATGCAAGGCGAGCCTTGTACTGTCTGGCTCCTCTACTGCTATCTTAATTTTCAGTAGTTAGTCTATTATTTTTTCACTTTGGTAAAATATCTTGACTTTATCATTTCCTACTGCACATGTCTATTAATACAATTTTCTGAAGGATGGGCAGGCCTAAGATTCTTCATTGACTCATTTTGGTAGTGCAGATGTTGCCAACCATAAAGCTTTTTTCCCCCTTAGAACTGAATTGATTACTTTCTTAGGAAATAACCCAGAGAAATGAATTCTAAGTGATGTGACTTGCTCAATTCCCAGAAGAATAATGATTTTAGTAGGAAGAGTTATTCTTGGTAATGGAGTTTTCAGAAGAATATATTTATACTTCTCTGGAAAGTCAGTTTTCCTATGCAAATTTGCTTTGTAATATAGCATAGAGTCCAGTTGTGGAATTGCCTCATATTTTTCATCACTGACATTTCAATATCCTTTTTATTTCTTTCTAATCTCTTTTCTGTTCTACCTAGCTCCTGTAAACCAACAAACAATAGGTCCAGATCAATTTTTACCAATATTTAGTTAACATTTCCTTTCTTATAAATGAATGAGATTTGTTTTTCAAAAATCCAAATATATGACTTAGGGACATACATTATACTTGTGACAATTTCTTTTCTAATGATTGTCTCTTTTCTTTCTATATTTTAACTACATCTATTTATACTCACTTTTGTGAACTCTTTTTAATCATGTTATTCACCACTAATACTCATTAACAAATAGAAGTATTAAGCATATTAGTGCACATAAAGTTCTTGATATTTTATTGATGTCTAATTCAAGCACTTGGTTTTAGAACAGTCTATGTTAAGCAGCCCATATTTATTGACTGTATCATCTATTCATTGTATAACACCAAATATTTAATGAGATAATTAGAAAAAAGAGGTACAGTGGATAGTAGAGGGAAAAAAAGCTTCTATCTGTTTGCTAATATGAGATTATAAACATCCTTAATTTTTTGATGTATTTGAATGGGGACAAGAAATCTGACATAAATGACTTATTTAATAAATGATATGCCTATGATAGTTGTTAGATGAGAGAAGTTATCCTCCTAGAGATTATTTTTTCAGTTGCCCTTAGTTAACCCTTAGAGTAATGGGTTCCAACTATTCCATAGGTTTTAAAAATTTGGATTTTACTAAGAAATTTATCTGCTAAAACCAAATAGATAGAAGTTATTCCTCCGGTGCTACAAAGTTATGCTTTTTGTAACTTGCATTTAGACAAGTTATTTCATCTTTGTGGAAGGCTGGTACTTTGCTCACATATGCCAAAACATTCAAGGATTGGGCTTCCAACTCTCTGAATCTATCACGTTTTTGAAGATGTGTTACCTAATCTGGAGGAAAAGCCACATAAGTTTTGAACTTCAGGCAAGATAATGATGCAGTATTCATTTTTCTAAAAAATAAAATGAATTAAGACAAGTGGACGCTAAACCAAGTCTGAATCTCTTCTTGGTTGGGGCTGTTTTGTGGAATGGGAGTGTCTTTTGTGATTGTGTGGATCACACACCATGAAACCAGCTTGAGTTGGGGCAGAAGGCAGCCCAGACAGACACAGATGTCTTGAATTTGACAGCTGAAACTTGGTTTAAGGCTATAAGAATGAAAGCATCATGCTCTCAGGAGAATAACACATTAGGCAGTTTCTCCTTCCCGCTTCTGCTACCAGTACCTCTGAGTTTTTCAGCCACTAATGGCTCGCTGACATTATTTTGCAGGAGTCATATGAACATAACTCTGAAACCAGCTTGAGCTGGGGCAGAAGAAAAACTGCCCCAACGAAGAAGAAACCAACGAAAGACGATGATAAAACAAAGAATCTTTAACAGTTAGGCTAAAGAGAATGAAAAATATATTGCTATTTGTATGCTACTTATAAACAAAATATTCTTATACCTCATCAAAATATAAATCACGTATTTCATCTATCTATCTATCTATCTATCTATCTATCTATCTATCTGTCTGTCTGTCTGTCTGTCTGTCTGTCTGTCTGTCTGTCTGTCTGTCTATCTATCCATCTATCCATCTATCTAATCTATCTATCTATCTAATCCTATCTATCTATCTATCTATCTATCTATCTATCTATCTATCTATCTATCTATCTATCTATCTATCTATCTATCTATCTATCTATCTATCTATCTATCTATCTATCTATCTTTCTGTCTGTCTGTCTGTCTGTCAATCTATCTGTCTAACTGTCTATCTATCTGTCTGTCTGTTTATTTATTTATTCATCCATCCATTCATTCATTCATTCATTCATTCATTTGTTTATTTATTGCTTTTTGGGTCACACCTGACGATTCTCAGGTGTTACTCCTGACTCTTTGTTCAGGAATTACTCCTGGCGATGCTTGGGGGACCATATGGAACGCCAAGGATCGAACCCGGGTCGACCGCGTGCAAGGCACACACCCTGCTGTACTATCACTCCAGCCCCTAAATCACATATTTTAAAACATTTAATGTGAACTGGAAACATTAATACATTGATTCTAGAAATCAACTGTTTCCTGCTAAAAAGTGTTACTACTGAGCATGAATGCCCATTTGCTGCTTTCAGCATGTTTCTGTGGTTTCTCAGTACTTTCATGGTTGTGCTCTCCCCACCCCCTTGCAATGATTGGAACTTGGATAACCTTTCTGAAATGTATCAATCACAGTATAGCACTGGCTTTATTATGAGAATTAAGATAAACTTTGGGACTATTTGTAAAATGCTGCATATCTCCTTTATCACCATATTCTCATCTCATCTTTAAATGTACGGTGCAGAAATTGTATTATGAGTCTACATTATATACATATTATAACATAATAGAAATGAATACTATAATATTAATGTTATATTACATTGTAGAATGTCTAAACAGCCACATTATTGTGTATTTTGCTTTTTGAGATTGTCACTGTCTTCCCATTATTCATTGACTTGCTTGAGTGGGCACTAGTAACATCTCCATTAGTCCTGTCACAAGCAAGTGTAACCCAAGGGCATCTACTTGCTCCAGGGACAGGAGGAGCCCAAAACCATTCTTCAGGTTATGGAACTGAGGTCCATAATAGTTACTAGTCTTTGGCATAAAAAGTAAATAAAACACAGGTAGCTTGCCAGGCTTTACTGTTTAGGTGGTATAGTCTCAGTAGAAGGCTCTCAACTCGAGCATTTACTGATGAAATTTAAAGGGAGAAGATCTGGTTTTCTCAGATGGAGCTCTGAGGAACTATGGAGTCTGGATGTTGAGAATGACTAACTGCAGGATGTGTGGTTTGCTCTGGCTTCTAGCTAGGCTTACTGGTATCAGTTAAAACCTGTCTAGAACTGTTTACTATGTATAAATGTGAAAGAACTTGGGAAGAACTTTATGCTAAAATTATTACCCTCTGAAAATATCGTGCGACCACTTTTTGGCGTGGCGCCAAAGAACCTAGTGGGTCTGGCATGGGTGGGTCTCTCTCTCTTCCGGGGGCAACTGGCATGGAGGCGGAGGAAAGGGCAGGGCCCAAAACTCCACTCCGAGTCCGGCCATCATGGTCTCTCCCTGCTCATGAGAGCAAACCCTTGGAACAATGTTGGACTTGGCCAGGGGCTGGCTGAGCCTCCCGGGAGGTCAGCTCCATGGGTTGCTTCCACATGGGGCCAGCCGAGCAGCGCAGCTGTGGATTTGAAGTGGATGGGTCTGGATCTCTTCTGGGGTTGCAAATTAGCTGAGTCTGGCGTGGGGTGGGTCTCTCTCTTCCGGGGCAACTGGCATGGAGGCGGAGGAAAGGGCAGGGCCCAAAACTCCACTCCAAATCCTGCCATCATGGCCAGACATTGAGATTAATGTTACAAAAATTTTTATCCTTATAAAATATTTTATATATTATATCCATTTATCTAAATAATAAATTTTTCTTTTTTTTTGGTTTTTTTTTTCAGTTTTATTTATTTATTTATTTATTTATTTATTATTCCCCCAAATATTGTTACACCATTTTAGACATACAATTGAAAGATGCTCATGCAGAGTTTTGGCTCTACAGTGTTCCAACACCCATCCCTCCACCCAAACCCATCTCCCATCACCAATGTCCCCACCTCCCTCCCCTCCCACACCTCAACTACTTGGCGGGTTCTGTATGTCATTTCTCTCCTCTTTATCTCTCCCTCCTGCCAAACTTTCCTGCTCTTTGTGGAATTCAGTGCATTAAAAGACATTACTGTTTCCACTATTCTAATGGACTGTGCGGCCACGCGGCCGCGCGTACTGGCCTCGAACTGGTTCTGCTCTGTTGATCTGGTCGTGAGGCAGTTTCCCAGAGTGCGACAGCGAAAATGGTGGCTAGTGTGATGGGCGAGTCTCATCCGGCTGCTTCCGGGACCCTCCAGAGGGTGACGGGCCCACTCCCAAAACCCGTCTGCCCTCCTGGGGTCCCCTCTTCAGCTGGGCCCGGGGCAAGCCGAGTTCCAGCCTCCCCAGCCACTTCATGTTATGGCCGATGGCCCCCGGGCAGCTCCTGGGCAGGGCCACCAGGCTCGACAAAAATGGAGAGGGGAATGGCCGAACCCCTGACTCCATCTGAAGAATTCCCAGTGATTCCCGCTTCTGGGAGCCGCCTACCTGGGCTCGAACTGGTTTTGCTCTGTTGATCTGGTCGTGAGGCAGTTTCCCAGCGTCGGACAGTGAAAATGAAAATAATAAATTTTCTTACTAATTTTTAAAATCTATTTCTTTTTTTCTAATGCAGGGACATACTTAAATCTTGCTTAACTGCACTAGACTAATAGCACAAAATTGTCAAAGATATGATACTAATGAACCAGAGGACACATAATAATGTGAAAATTTTTATTTTATGTCTTTACTTTAGCTCAGGATAAACACACTCATGATAAAAACAAAACAGTTAAGCAGACAATAGCAAAACATATTTTTTTACTTGGTGAATCACCTTTTCAGTCTTTTTCATATAGGGCTGTTTCAAAGATTCCATATCTTAAATATTTTCAGGTTCTCTTACTATCTACAAACATTGCTTTAAGATTCTTATATTTTGTGTGTTGTCTGGACATTGTGTCAGATATTTCTCTTTGATGGGTTATCCTCTGGAATATGGAAACTGTGTTGAAAAGAGCCCTTCTTTTGTCAGGGGCTCTCATAAAAATAACACACACAATAAACAGCATTCATTGAAAATGAGTTGGGAAAGTGATACATTACATCTGACATAAGACTTAATTTCCCTAATTCATATATCTAGATGTGATGCTTAATCACCCAGCTGGCCCCCTTTGTACTGAGATACTCTACCAGCTTCAACTCTGGGTTATAACCTGGTTTCTTCATGAAAATTGTTACATCTAGGGCATCTTTCCCAGGTTTGCTTGCCTTTGATAATGGGTAGACAGGCTGGGAATGTTGTCCTTTTAACCAAACTGGGGGTGCATCTGAGGGGCAACACCAGTTTAAAAGATTTCCTGTAGTGTTGACTACGCTCTGTTTTTTGTATCACAGAGTTCTAGCTAGACCAAATACAACTTTCATTATTTCTCCCACAGATGTTAATTCCAGATGCTCATCATGGTTCCTTGATCATTTTTGTATTAATATGTACAAAATAAAAAATATAGGCCAAATGTTTAAAAACAGAGAGAAAATGAATTGTCTTAAAAGCACTAGAATTAAAAGACTATTCTTACAGAATTTCTCTGTTTGGGATTTTTAAGTTTGTTTGCATCAGTTTTATTGTTTATCATTACAATATGTGATACCTGCTTAAATGCAAGCATAACATAGGCAGAATCAATACAATTATAAATTTATACTTCATACACAATTACCTGTTCTCTGAAAACCTTTTATATATGTATATACCTTTATGCTAGAAATTTGGCTGAGAATTACTTAAGAAGAAATGAAGGCATAATTTACACTGCAATGGGTAATGAGGTATGGGAGTTTGCTAATATCCTTATAAAAACACAAAAAGCCTTTTATTCATGAATCCGTGGAAAGAGTAGCTTTTCCCAAGAATAGAAGTATTGGTTTTCTTTTAAAAATACCATGCTATTTCATAGTATTGTTTATAAAATACATTTAAAACATCTAACATATTTTGATGTACTATAATATTTATGTAATATGAACAGTCTGCATTTGTATTAAAAAATCCAATCTGGAGAACAGAAATTGTAAGCATTTTTGTGCTAGATAAATTAAATGAAAACATATTCTTTATAAAGTAAATCCACTTTGTGAAATCCTTTTCAAATCTCAAAAATAATGATATGCATACAGTACTATTTGTCACTAATTATATGAATCAGGAAGTTATAAGAGTTTCATAGTTTCTGTACTGCTACTTATTTTGTTAGCATATTTTAGTGCACATGTAACTTCTTTATACATCTTTAGCAGAAAATAGAAATAAATGTATCAAAAGCTATGCATGAAGACTATGACTTAACAAGAAGTGAAAATGTGTGATTTGAATCTTTCAGTAAGATTTTGTAATACTATTTGAAATTATTGCAGCAGAAATAATTTTGTAAATTTTGAAAGTTTCAACATACCTAAGTTTTATTTTATTCATATTTTCATTTTTATATATCTCATACATATTTAATCTTTGAACTCTACTTGTTGTTTTTATTACATATTAATTGAATAGTACTACAAAAAAAGTGATATATTTCTGATTATCCCATGCCATTACCAATGAATCTAATTTCCTTATTATAAAATATTTAACTGGAAAATTAGACAGGATTATGTCAAATACCATACTATATCATTTGTTTTAAATATTCACTAAGGAGAAAGAGTCTTTACATAACTCTGTGTCTGTATTGAACAATTTATCTCTGGATTCATTCAAAGAAAAGCATACAAAATACATACAAATCAAGAAAAGTGATTATTAAGAACCTGGGGAAAATATGTTTATTTATGTGGAATTGCTCTAATTGCTTATAATAATTTACTTATCTATTTTACTCTTGAGAATCAATTTTTTTATATTTTAAATCTTTGTACACCTTGTTACTCATTCCTTAATATGTTTTCTAATTTGGAGGTTTTCTACTTCCATAGTACCAGCTCTTTGCCTTATTTAAAATTCCTTCGTGCATTTTTGTTTTTTAAGAACTTATTTAAATTGTGCCCATGTGAAGATTATGATATATAACAAGGGAGTATTTTGTAAATGTACTGATGGCTGCATGTTTGCCTAAATTGTCAAGTGAGTTAAATGTACACACCTGCATGCTTTGTGAAATCCAGGGAAATCTCAGAGGGTGCTGTACAGAGCTATATTTCTATTGCCTGTCTTTTCACTTCTGCTGAAGGGTTTTGAAGCAGCAACAAAGCCTCCTCTTCCTTTGTATGTGCAATGCTGCTTTCTACTTTGTAATAAGTGAATACATTGGGGAAAACCATTTTACTCAGCTGCATTTTCTTAGTTACAGATAAAATTGTTCCTATTCACTCTTTAAAACTGAAGCACAGCATTTTAACCCCTTTTATATCAAAAGTACCTTTTCAGTTGGTCACATTACCCATAATAAGCCTCCATTTTACTGTATGGAGCTATTTTTCCCAACATGATTTCACAATCGGAAACACCCTTCAATGTACTAATCTATCATTGTGCTAAAAAATCCCTTTGTTTTTATTTTTTGCAAACACCAGTCAATGTTGATTTTTATCATATATCAGAAAGCACAATATTGCAATTGGTGTCTAGTGTGGGGAAGAAACACAGTTACTTATTATTTATTATATTTATTTATTAGCTAACCAACTTGACAGATGTATAATTTAACACACAATATTTTGTACTAATCAAATCAACTTCTGTCCTCTGTTAATTACAATTAATCAATAAATGAAACTACTGATTCTCACTATTAAAATTTACTCCATTGAAAAATACTCTTTGTAAAGCCAAATTAACCCAATGGGATTTTAGATCCTTCATTATTTTCCTTCTGAGGTCTTGGGGATATAGTCAATACCATTCATAATCATTTCTGGAAACAAAGTTTTATTTGAGACCAACCAAATAATGGCTCTAAAAGAGTTTCATTTAATAAAAGTGTGTAAATTTTAATTTCATTCTAAGGATACTGTGCCTAGAGTTCTGAGAGAAATGACAGCCATAACTGTATTTACATTTACATAGTACTTGTTTATCTAGGGTTTAAAGTATTTGAATAAATATCATTGTGTTTGCATAGATAAATTCCTGAAAGGAGGCATCTGAATAACCAAAGGGCAGAATATCATTCTGTTTATCCTTTGTATTTATTAAGGAGAAAGTTTGTTTCCATGTGAATCTCAGAAATTTGAGCACTTTTACCTATTAAAATGAAAAGGAAAATTATTTTTATGTCAAATATCATAAAGTAATATGAATATTTACTGTCAACATCTATACTTTTCTGTCATAATGATATTTGGCAATAAAAGTCATAACATTTTTGCACGATGTATTTAATCAATTTTATTCTTGGGTATATCTGTTCATAAAAATATCTACAAGTTATTTTCAAATTTAAGACAAAAGTAGTATTCCATAGTTGTATTACTAGGAATTCTTTGTAGTACTGTAAGCTTCTTCAGCAGCTCATACTGATAGAACTTTGATGACTATAGCCATAAATTGGGGGATTTATCAGATCGTTCTGTTAGTATTACAAAGTAATTTTTGAATACAGAAAAATTACAAATACAGAAAAAGCATGACAAAGTAATTTTGAAGTTATAATTTGGACAATCTCTAGATCCCCTCCTGTCCCTATGAAGCATGAAATTTTTAAACTGTTATAAACACTTCTAAATATGGTAAAAATAAATTAATTTAAATATATTCTGAATAAACTTAAGAAAAGGTAAACCATAAAATGATATATCTAAAAGTCATTCATAAAATACTACAAGTTCCTGTTTAATAACCATTGTTTTCCTTCCATCTTTTTAATCCTAAATTTAAGTTGGTATGCAAATCAATAATGCTGATGGCATAAGGTCTTTTGAAAAAATATCTTATGTAATACTTGTCTTTTCAGCCAGAATAAAAATGTGACTTTCACTCATTCTTGTGTCCAGGTTAAACAAAAGTAAAGCACATTTTTCATTTGGATATAAAATGTGATATGAAACTATTTCCAAGGAAACACTTAATAACATAAATTTTTACTAATGCATCTATAACTTAATTCTTTAAAATAGTGAAATAATCTTTGAAGATTTGGGGACCAAGAAAGAAGATAAAACATTGAATCAGGAAAAGTACCTCACTTGCTTCTGAAATAAAGACAGAGAATATTTTTTGTAGATTACCTAATAAACTAATAATTGGAGGATTTGGAGGCACCTAGATACCTTACAAAAGGACTCTTCAAATAGTGGGGTATAGCAGAATAGTAAGGCATGTTACAAATTAGAAAACCCTCATGTTATAGTATCTAACATTTAAGAAGATGAATCATCCAGTGGGAAATAATTGCCTCAAATTAAAAAAAAAAAAAAAACAGCTTGAAATACTTGCAGTACATTCAATGACATGAAGGCTGAAATCACCTGGGAATATGCTGGCAAGAACAGTTTGACACTTCTTTCTTTCAGCTGAGTATTATATATTATGAACAGAGATATTAGAACTGTTAGTATGAAACTCTGAAAATGGAACCAAAAATAGCAATGTCATATCACGATCACGATCCACAATCTTCCCGTTGATCATCTATTTGCTAGAGCGGGCACCAGTAATATCTCCATATGTCCTGTCTCATGCCAGTAGAGCCAGGGGGCATCGGCGTGCTACAGGAACATAAAGAGCCTCAAACCATTATATTAGGTCATGGGATTGACCTAATGTAATTGTTACTGGAATTTGGCATATCAAATACAACAAGAGAAGCTTGCCAGGCTTAACGAGCGGGAGGCAAACTCTTTTAAACACCTCCAAATAAAGCATTTATTGATGAACGGCGCTGCTGCTTTGCGGCGCGTGAGCCGGGGCTGTGATGGGCTGGTCTGCTGGGTGGAGTTCTGACCGAGAGGGAAGTCCAAATGTGGAAAATGGCGGCGCCCGTGGAGTGAGGTGGTGGTCTGGCCTTTTGTGAGGCTCTGCCGAGGTGGTGGGCCAGGGCTGGAACCCGCCATGCCTCCCGACTGCCTCATGAATGGCTGTGCACAGGGAGAGCAAGGAACAGCTCTGCCCCATGTCTGAGAGTCTCTGGACCAGCATACCTGGGCCGGATTGAGGAAAAAGCTGCGGCAGGGTGGGTGTCGATGATCTGGACTGTGATGAGCTGGTCTGCTGGGTGGAGTTCTGACGAGAGGGAAGTCCAAATGTGGAAAATGGCGGCGCCCATGGAGTGGGGTGGTGGTCTGGCTTGTTGTGAGGCTCTGCCGAGGTGGTGGGCCAGGGCTGGAACCGCCATGCCTCCGACTGCCTCATGAGCGGCTGTGCACGGGGAGGCAAGGAACAGCTCTGCCCCATGTCTGAAAGACTCTGGACCAGCATACCTGGGCCAGATTGAGAAAAAAGCTGTTGCAGGGTGGGTGTCGATGATCCTGGGCTGTGATGGGCTGGTCTGCTGGGTGGAGTTCCGGCGGAGTGTAGTCAAATGTGGAAAATGGCTGGCGCCCATGGAGTGAGGGTGGTGGTCTGGCTTGTTGTGAGGGATCTGCCGAGGTGGTGGGCCAGGGCTAGAACCGCCATGTCTCCCGACTGCCTCATGGGCCGGCTGTGCACAGGGAGGCGCAAGGAACAGCAATGTCATATAAAAACATAAACAATCACTATTGCCTGAAATTTGAAAATATAGCATAATGTGATGTCTGTAATATCTGAAGATTGTTGTGTTTAATAGTTATAGCTTACTACTGGTTCTATCTCAAGATAGTCTTATGGTGGTACACCTGGGACCATACCTGATGTCAAGAATTGAATCTGTGTTGGCAAGTTCTCTATCCACTGTGCTGTCTCACCAGCCTTGTTTGATGCTGTTACTTAAGTTTATCATCTCAAAATTAGAATCTTGGATGGTGAACCCAATTTTTTGTATACTTCAGATGTAATATAACACAGCAGGTCTCTATATTTATTTATAATCCTTAACTGAGATTTTGCGACTATTGACTCTCCATTATCCATCTCCCAGCCATTGTGGACACTATTCTGGTTTTTGAAAATATTTCCTTCCTTCTTTCCTTCCTTCCTTTCTTCCTTCCTTTCTTCCTTCCTTCCTTCCTTCCTTCCTTCCTTCCTTCCTTCCTTCCTTCCTTCCTTCCTTCCTCCCTTACTTCCTTCCATCCTTCCTTCCTCCCTTCCTTCCTTCCTTCCTTCCATCCTTCCTTCCTCCCTTCCTTCCTCCCATCCTTCCTTCTTTCCTTCTTCCTTCCTTCCTTCCTTTCTTCCATCCTTCCTTCGTTCCCTCCTTCCTTCCCTCCTTCCTTCCTTTCTCTTTCTTTCTTTCTTTCTTTCTTTCTTTCTTTCTTTCTTTCTTTCTTTCTTTCTTTCTTTCTTTCTTTCTTTCTTTCTTTCTTTCTTTCTTTCTTTCTTTCTTTCTTTCTTTCTTTCTTTCTTTCTTTCTTTCTTCCTTCCTTTCTTTCTTTCTTTCTTTCTTTCTTTCTTTCTTTCTTTCTTTCTTTCTTTCTTTCTTCCTTCTTTCTTTCTTTCTTTCTTTCTTTCATTCTCTTTCTTTCTCTTTCCCTTTCTCTCCCTTTTCTTTTTCTCTTTCTCTTTCTCTCTCTCCTTCCCTCCCTCCCTTTCTCTTTCTCTCTCTTTCTCTCTCTTTCTCTCTCTTTCTTTCTTTCTTTCTTTCTTTCTTTCTTTCTTTCTTTCTTTCTTTCTTTCTTTCTTTCTTTCTTTCTTTCTTTCTTTCTTTCTTTCTTTCTTTCTTTCTTTCTTTCTTTCTTTCTTTCTTTCTTTCTTTCTTTCTTCTTTCTTTCTCTTTCCCTTTCTCTCCCTTTCTTTTTCTCTTTCTCTTTCTCTCTCTCCTTCCCTCCCTCCCTTTCTCTTTCTCTCTCTTTCTCTCTCTTTCTCTCTCTTTCTTTCTTTCTTTCTTTCTTTCTTTCTTTCTTTCTTTCTTTCTTTCTTTCTTTCTTTCTTTCTTTCTTTCTTTCTTTCTTTCTTTCTCTCTCTTTCTCTCTCTCTTTCTTTCTTTCTCTCTTTCTTTCTTTCTGTCTGTCTGTCTTTCTGTCTGTCTTTATTTCTCTCTTTCTCTCTTTCTCTCTTTCATTCTCTTACTCTCTTTCTGTCTCTCTTTCATTCTTTTTTCTCTCTTTTTCTCTCTTTCTTCCTTCCCTTCCTTCATTCCTTCCTTCCTTTTCTTTCTTCTCTCTCTTTCTCTCTTTCTCTTTCTCTCTTTCTCTCTCTTTCTCTTTCTCTCTCTCTCATTTCCCTCCCTCACTCTCTCTTTTTCTTTCTTTCTCCTTTTCTTTCTTTCTTTCTTTCTTTCTTTCTTTCTTTCTTTCTTTCTTTCTTTCTTTCTTTCTTTCTTTCTTTCTTTCTTTCTTTCTTTCTTTCTTTCTTTCTTTCTTTCTTTCATTCTTTCTTTCCTTTCTTCCTTCTTTCTTTCCCTTTATCTTTCTTTTTCTTCCTTCTTTCTTTTCTTCCCTCTTTCCTTCTTCCCTTTCTTCATTGGATTCTTCTTTCTTTTTTTTCCTATCTTTCTTGATTTGTGGGCCACACCTGGTCATGCTCAGGGGTTACTCCTGACTATGCACTCAGAAATTACTCCTGACAGTGCTTGACAGATCATAATGAGTTGGTCTAATTCGTAACTTGCCTTACTATTCTGCTATATAGTGATCAAAGCCCTAAAATCTGCATGCAAATAAAGCACCCTATTTGTAAGTGCCTAATTATGCATAAACATCCAAACTTTATTATAGTCAACTATATTAGTAAATTTATCAATTTTAAGAATACAGTAAAACATTTTTGCATAATATATATCTATAGCAATTAGGAATACCAATTGTTCTAAAAGTACAACTGATAGTGGCATGTTTTCTATGAGACTATTGGCAGAAATGAAGAATGATTTTTTTTTACTTTTTTGCATTATGATATGGTTACCTAAAATGTATAAATGAACATTAGTAAATAATAATGAATTAATCTGGGAATTATACACTTAGAAATATTATATTCATAGCATAATCTTTAGGGCTATGATACTTTGAGAGTCAATAGCTATGATATTTTAGTTTTCTTATTGTAAATAATGATTATAATCTTGACAATAATTTTATTTAAAACTTGTGCTTTTATTATTGCATTAAAGAAACCACTCCTTTCTTTATTTCTTCTGTATACATGATATTATTGCTCAAAAATGAATTTGTTTCAAACTTTACATTTCTAGCTGTTATAAATTTTCATGAGTATATTTATATAGTTTTAGAATGGTTAATCCTGGAATATTTTTATAGAGGTACATAAAAGTTAGTTTGAGTTACAGGGAAAGATGAACATAGGAATTCTGCTACAGCAATAAATATCTGGATATATTGTCAAATTCTCAAAAAGTAATAAAATTCTTCTTAATTACCCAAATTTTGTATTTTGTTTTGTTTGGGGGTCATATATGGCAATGTTATGACTTTATTCCTAGATATGTATTGAGTAATGACTTCTGGCAATCGTCAGGGGGATCATATGTGATACCAAGAATCCCACCAAGATAGATGCATGCAAGTCAAACACCTTGCCCACTGTATTTTATCCCATACTACTATTAAATTCACAAAATATGTTAATGATAAATTAACTTCACCAAGCATTAAATTTGATGAATTTGACTTCTGTGTATTGGTTCAACACCAATTCAAAGTTAAAAATGACTAGATATTTTATGTCCTTAATTAGAATCTTGTTTAATCAAAGAGCCATGAATAGATGTTGTACCTTTCCAAAGGATTTCTCTGCATAGATTTATATGATCAATGGTTTTTAATTTTCCTTTTTAATGGCAAGTATCAAATTAATTTTTTTGGCATATGCTGAACCATTCTTGCATTCCTAGAATGAATTCCACTTGATCAGGGTGTATGATTTTTTAAATATGTTGTTGGATTCAGTTAACTAGGATTTTTTAAGGAAATTTACATTGGAATTTAATAGGGATATTGGTCAGAAATGTTCTTTTCTATAAGTACTTCTGTTTGCTTTCAGTGTTAATGTAATATTCTGTTTGGAAGAGCTTAAGGATTAAAGGCAGTAAATTTTGAAGCTCTTTATAAAAGTCAGCAATGAACACATCTTTACTGAAACTTTTGTTCTTGGAATATTCTTTTCTTTAAAAATATTAAATATTGGGCAGGAGTGATAGTCCAGTAGGTAGGGCATTTGCCTTGCACGCGCCGCCCATGCCATCCCGGGTTCAATCCCAGGCATCCCATATGGTCTCTCGAGCACCGCCAGGAGTAATTCCTGAGTGCAGAGCCAGGAGAAACTCCTGAGTGTGACCCAAACCCAAGTGTGACCAGAAAAACAAAAAAAAATAAATAAAACTATTAAAATTTGAATACTAAATTAAAATTTTAATATTAACTATTAAAATATAACTATTAAATATTCTATTATGCCACCATGAAATATAAAATTACAAAAGATGTCCTTGTTTGGGTTTCGGTCATGCAGTATTCCAGCACCCATCCCTCCACCAGTGCCATTTCCCACCACCAATGTCCCAAATTTCCTCCTCCCACCCCTAGCCTGCCTCTATGGAAGGTTCTTTATCTCCTCTCTCTCTCTCTCTCTCTCTCTCTCTCTATCTATCTCTTTCTCTCTCTCTTCCTTCTCTTACATATTGTGGATTATAATACATGCATTTATAGGCTATCATGTGTATCTTTTTGACTGTATTAATGCTCAGTTCTAGGTTGGTATTAGCAGTTTTTATAAGCTTCTGTTCCCTTCTCTGTCTTACCTAACCTCTAACTCCCACACCATGACATTATTGAAAGAAATTGAACAAACACTCCTAAAATTCATATGGAATAATAAACTCCCACAGATAGCTAAAGGAATCTTTGGGAAAAAGAAGATGGGAGGCATCACCTTTCCCAAAGCATTAGTAATTAAAACTGCATGATATTGGGATATTCTTAATTGCTCTTTCAATTTCTTACTTGTGAGTGGACTGGTTAAGTTTTCTATATCCTACTCATTCATCTTTAAGAGGCTATATGATTCTAAGAATCTACCCATTTCTTCAAGTACTTCAGTTTAAGAGCATAAAATTCAACATAATAAACTATATATTGAATTTATGAAAGATCTTTTTTATTCAGTTAACTTAATATTTTATCATTATTCAAGGTAAAGGTTTGTCTTGTGTACTTTATTAAGAAGCAACTCCTGGTTTCATTGATTTGTTGAATTCTTTCCTGATTATTTTTGTTAAATGTTTGGTTAGTATTGATAATTTTGGTCAATTGTTAATTTTGGTTATTGTTGTTAATTTCTGCTCTAGTTTTTATTATTTCTGTCCCTATATTACTATCAGGATGCATTTGCTGTTCCTTCCCCAGATTTTGAAATCTGTGCTTAGTTTGTTGATTGGACTTTTTCTTCTTCCTTATTGCAGGCCTACATTATTATGAATTTTCCCCTTAGGACAGCTTTAACTGTACCTCATAGATTATGATAGCTGTGTCTCATTCTCATTAGTTTCAAGGAATGTTCTTATTTTTTCCTTGATTTCCTTTTTGATCCAGTTAGTAGTGTTTAGTGCAATTTTCACATGTAAAATTTTCACATGTTGGAAGTTTTATCCATCTTCTTTCTTTGTTTAATTTCTACTTTCATGGCAATGTAGTCTCAGATGGTTGTTGATATTATTTTTATATTTATAAGCTTATGTATGTTTGGGTTATGCCCTAATATGCTGTTTATTCTGGACAACATCACATAAAGACAAATGTGCATCCTTGTTTGGGGTTGCAAAGCTCTATTGTGTTCAAACATCCCAGTTCATTTAGCTCCCTATTTAGGACTCTTGTCCCTTCACTGACGTACCATCTAATTGTGCTGTCCAGTAACAAATGTAGGGTGTTTAAGTCTCCCACAATGATTGTATTTATATCAATGTGCTTCTTTTAGTTTGTAAGCAGAATTGTTATGAACTTTGCTGAGCCTTTCTTTGTGCATAAAAAATGCTGATGATGGTATTTTTTCCTTGACACAAAGTAGTGTACGTCATCATCTTTATATTGAATGCAAAATTGTTCAATATAAGTATGGCTATCCAAGTCTTTTTTTTCATCTCCCATTGGCTTATTTGATGGTTTTCCATCATTTTATTCTGATTTTGTGCTTCTCCTGTGAGCTTAGGTGTATTTCCTGGAGGCAGAAATGTTGATGGATTTTCTTTCCTGATCCATCCTGCTACACAATTTCTCTTTATAAGGAAGTTAGTTTATTGATATTGAGTTTTTTTTGACAGAAAGGACTGTGTTGCCATTTGTGTGTGTTTGTGTGTGTGTGTATACTCTAGTTGTTTTTGCAATAGTCTATTTGTTTTTATATAGGCAGTCTTTCAGTAATTCTTGCAGGATTAGCTTAGTTCTCACAAATGGTGCCAGTTCATGTTTGACTAAAAAGGGTTCTCATCCCTACATCAAGTCTAAATGGTATTTTTTTCAGGTTATTGGACTCTAGGCTGAAAGCTATGAATGTATCATTATCCTTTTTCCTGGTTTTTGAGATGTCATATGGAAAGTCTGCTATGATTCTTATGATACTTCCTTTGATTTTGAGAGGTTTCTTCTCTCTTGCTACTGCAAATAGTGATGCAGGTGAGGCAGAAGCAGCGGCAGCAGGTCTCTGTTCGATTGCGATTCCCAGGTTCTTCAATATTTTCAAGAATGAAAATATTGAATAATAAAGATGCTCAGACTCAGAATTAGAAAGTAGAAAAGTTTATTGGAAAGTAGAGGAGAAAGGAAAAGAACTCCCCTCACAGGGAGGAACTTAGTATAGGACTGAGTTAAAGTAAGTGATTTTTGTGTAGGCCCTTTTTAAAGACCTCCTGCACTGTTATAAACCAAGTATTACAGAGAATGCCGGAAATCTTCAGGGTGGTCTGGCTGGTTTGGGTCTTTCTGGCTATCTGCCTCAGGTATTGTTTATTATCTTAGTCTTGTGAATCCTGGTTCCAAAGAGAATTGTATGGTCCTGGGGAAACCAGGAATGTTAAAGATAGGGCCTTAGGATGAGGTGGGGTAGGTCAATGGGGGGAACTCGAACTGCTGGCAAGAAGAATCTGTGGGCTTCTCTCTGGTTGGCAAGGGGAAACTGAGGCTTTCTCCTTAAATATTCTATTTTTATTTTTTTTAATTATGCCATTTTGTTGGCAGAAGGTAGATCTAAGGAGATGCGAAGAAGGTCTGATGGATACTGTCTGTTAACAGATATGCAGGGTATTCGGACAGACTGTCTCCCAATAGAGTTAGTATGTAGAATTCCCTAGTGAGACTGTTAATCAAGCTGCAGGTACACAGACAAGGCTATCCTAGGTCATTTCTCTGCACATTTCCTTGTTGGCTATAACTAGCCCAAGATGGAGTCTAATGACTATACCTAAAGTTAGGCAGAAAACAGTTTTTTCTTGTTCTTCTGTCTGACACGTTCTTGCCATCATGGGCTAGTCAGGAAGGCTACATTAGCAACTATAATGTGTTCTTTTGCTTATCTCATCTTACCTAGATAGCACCCCCTGCAGGTTTTTGGTTCCTGGTTGTCTCCTTCCTATTATTCCTAAGTCCTATGCAAAGAATGTGAAATGTCTTTGTAATGTAAAACATGAGCTGTATTGCCCTTTGAGACTATGGGATAAGAGAATTGGGGTCTTGGTGGAGGCGGTCAGTCAGCTCAAGTGAGTCAGCTCAGGTCAGTAAGCTCAGGTCAGTCAGCTGAAGTCAGTTAGCTGTGGTTAGTCAAGCTGCCAAGATGAGAGCTGCTGCCCCTCAAGGCTGGTGATCATTAAAAATATTAATGGGGGCCGGAGCGATAGCCCAGTGGGTAGGGCATTTGCCTTGCACGCAGCCAGCCTGTGCCGGCCTGGGTTTGATCCCCGGCATCCCATATGGTCCCCGAGCACCGCCAGGAGTAATTAACTAAAAAAAGACATGCCATTGTTCTATTTGAGTATATTTTGTATGGGATTCTTTGGGTCTCTTGAATCTGTGCAGAAGATTCTCTTCAGCAATTAGGAAAGTTCTTAGTTATTATCTTTTCCACCAGCCACTCTTCCTTTAGTTTTGATTTCTTTTCTTCTAGCATTTCTATGATTCGAAGATTACTTTTCTTGTTATTATCCTGAAATATTACATTTTCTTACATTCGTTTATTTATCTTTTCTTTTGTCACTTCCTTATGGTGATGACTTTTATTTTGCCTTGGTATCATTGATACAGTCCTCGACATGTTGCATTTTATTGCTGTGGCTTGTTACTATATTTCATAAATTCTGTTTCATTTATATAAACTTTTTGATATCCAGGATTTGTTCTTCTTTGTGTAGGTTGAATTTTTCTGTCAGTGTTTGCTTTTCTCCATGGTCATTGCATAGAACTTTTATTTGAGTTCCTCTTGATGAGACTTGAGGCTTTATTTTCTCATGATGATAATAAGGAGTTCTGTTTATATCTGCCAGAGCAGGTGAATTCTTTTGTTACACCATTATTCTTAAAGATTTGTGGGTGCTGTGTTTGATATTCAGAATGCAAAATATCTGAGATATAATCTGATTCATTATTTTCAGCAAGTCTTTACTTATCACAATCTGTTAATCATGAATATTTAAAATTTCCATTTGTGTTTCAGGTTTATTATAGAGGTATCTGAAGAAAGATATGAGATTCAACCACCTTAGAATTAGTGGACTAAAGGGGTGATTTTGAGTTCTATATGTGGGCTACATGGGCTTACATATTATGAGGGAATCAAGTCTACATTATAGGTACTGAGGTGCATATCTTGGGTCTAAGAAGCAAGGAATTCCTCTGTTTGGGACTCTAGAAAGAGGCCATGGTTCATGAAGGAGTAAAGAGGTAGGAAGCAATTGGGCACTTGAATATACAAAAGGAACAGATTTTAAGCATAACTCTATCTTTGAAGATTTTATACAGCAAGATCTTAATAAAGTAGTGTCAAATGCTTTCAACTTCCAGATTTTCCTCATCTTTCCCCAGTCTATGCCTTAAATCACATATAATTAAGGGATGACCAATCAGATGAGCCAATAGATAAAAAGAAGGGAGTAAACATATTGAAAATCATAACTAAGAAATAAGATGTCTGAAAGACTTGTATGAAAGAAATGATTATTGGTATAAAATGAATCTCTATCTTTTCAGGTGTTTTTTAAGAAACCAAAGGGCATAAAATTAAAATATATGCACTTGGTTAAGCTGATTCCTAGATATTAGATTTTCTGTGGCACAATTATGAATGGAATCATTTTAATATCCCATTCTTCCCTTTCATTATTTGTATATACGAAAACCACTGAAATTTGGGTATTGATTTTGTACCCTGCCAACTATTATAAGTATCTATTGTTTCTAGGAGTTCTTTGGTAGAGAGTTTAGGATTCACTAGGTATAATATCATGTCTTCTGCAAATATTGATAGCTTGACTAGTTTCTTGACTATCTGGATGCCCTTAATGTCCTTTACTTCTCTAATTATTATGGCAAGTACTTCAAGTATTATATATGAATAAAAGATGAGAGTGGAAACCATTTCTTGTCCCTGATCTTAGGGGGAGGCATTCAATTTTTCCCCATTGAGAATATACTTGCTGTGGGCTTTTGGTAGATGGCTTTGACTATATATATGTGTATATATATATATATATATATATATATCATATATATATTATATATATATAATATATATATATGATATATATATATAGGATCGGAGCACCAACGGGGAGAAATGGCTGCAAAGTTTAAGAAGAGAGCTCCCAAAATGGCCACCAACTGGGAACTCTTTGGCACCATTGTGGCAACAAGGGAATATGCCATCATTGACGACATTGATGAAGAATACAACCGACTGGTTCACCACATCCTTAATTGTGCAAAGAATGCCGAGAGAGAAAAAACCACAAAAGGACACATGTCTACAAAAACTCTCAAGCTCATTCACCAACATGGCAAGGCACGAGCCTCAGACAATCATAAGTTAATGTCCAAGCTCACAAAGCTGCATAGAGAGCTATAAAGGAAGTACTCAAAGAGACAAGAACAACAGTACTGGCTGATACAGCAGAAGCCGAGAAAAGCATTTGCAACGCCCTCCTGTCCTTCGCCAAGTATAAGACCAAGATGACTGCCCTCCGACATCCTGATGGATCTTCCAGAAAGGCAATGGAGATGATTATCCATGACTTCTACTTGGATCTCTTTGATAGCCATGTCCACCGGCCACATACCAAATTCCACAGGATGGATATGTTGTTCCCAGCATTCTACCTTCTGAAATATGACATGCCATTTCGTTGGTAAGAAAGTGAACAGCACCCAGCCCAGATAAAGTCAGACCCGAACACCTGAAGAATCTGTCATCAGTATTCATCAATACACTGGCTCAGTTCTTCACATGCTACCTGTCTGAATGCAAGGTGCCCTCCCAAAGGAAAACAAGCAGGACAATTCTAGTGTTCAAGGAGGGAGACATCCACGACATTGGCAACTATCGTCCCATCTGCCTATTTTCCGTCATCTACAAGCTGTTCACTGGAGTCATTCTGAACAGGTTTGGCAGAACATAGATGAAGGACAACCATGAAAGCAAGCTGGCTTTAGTAAAGGATTCAGCACAATAGACCATAACCACATGGTAACCAAGCTCATTGAGGTTTGTAGGGAGTTCAAGATACCACTCTGTTTTATGTTCATTGATTTAAAGAAAGCCTATGATTATGTTGAGACCAAAGTAGTCATCGAAGCCCCAGCCAAACAGGGCGTTCAAAACCCCCTCTTTAAGTCAATGATCACTTCTTTTTTAGAATGGTGAGATCCTGGTGGTGAATCTGTAATAGATCATTGACTTAAAGAGGGGTTCAACAGGGTGATACCATTTCACCAAATGGTATTCTTCAGCACCACCCTCGAGAATATCATGCAACAATTAGAATGGGAAGGAATGGGAGAGAAGATAGATGGTCATTAAGTACATCACCTCCACTTTGCTGATGACACCACTCTAATAAGGCCAAATATTAGCCAAACGGCACAAATGCTGGCTGACTTTGACCAAGAATGTGGAAAGATAGGTCTACAGCTGAATCTCAACAAAACAATGTTCATGAAAAATGAACTAGTTCCAGATACTCCTTTCACTGTCAGTGGAACAAACATCTCTGAATGCAGCAGTTATGTGTACCTACATCGAGAACTCAACATGATGAACGACCTAAAACCTGAGCTGCTCAGGAGGAAGAGAACAGCAAGGAATGCTTTCAAGAGCATTAAAGAAATATCTAAAATGAAAAATAAACTCCGGTTGGGGGCACATCTCTTCGACTCCACCGTTCTTCCTGCATTAACATATGCCTCTGACACCGAGGCTCTACAAAAGCAGGATGAGAATGCTATTCGCATCACCCAAGAGGAATCAGAAGAGTTATGCTTGGAATATTATGCCTCACTCAAGTGAGAGAAGGAATCCAGAGTTCTGACCTCAGTCAATGATCCAGAGTCAGGAATGCTGTCTCATTTACAATGTGTCAAAAATCAGATGGGCTCAACATGTAATGAGATTTGAGGACGATTACCATTACCAACTGGATCCCACAGGATGTCAAAAGATCACGTTACTATCCACCTACAAGATGTTCAGACTTCTTCATCAATATCCTAAACAAACGGTTTGAGGCTTTTCATATTCCTGGAGTAAGCAGATGCCATTGGGGTTACCCTGGCATGTGATAAGGTGTCTGGGTTGCCACTGGGGCCCCCAACAGTACGGGAAGCAATTTTCTTTCTACCTCCAAAGCTGGCGGGGAATGGATGAAAACTCAGGAATCCAATGCAGTTTTAAAAGGCTTTACTATCACACGTCACACGATATACAATCCAAGAGCAGGGAAAATCTCCAGACTCTGGGTTCCCAGCTAGGCCCCAGCCACGTGTAGACCAAGATGGCTACCACCACGTGTCGAGGCCCAACAGAGAATGGAGAGGACGGAGAAGCAAAATGCCAAGGAAGCCGTAATGGCAAAAAAGGGTGCTTCTTTCTTCTTGCAGCTTATTTTATAGCTAGAAATCTGCCCAAACTCCCCAGCCCTGCCCGTTCTGGGCTGGGCTATCTAGAAATGTGTTGCAGGACTCCTTTAAGGGCTGCTGCATTTGGCTCAAAACATTAGCAGACTAAAGGGCCTAGGTGAGGTGCAGGGAGGGATTACCTAAGGACATTTGACCCTCCCTGCTTTCCATAACAGTGGGAGGAAGGTCTGAGTTGCAGGGGTATAAACTAGCCGGTTTTCACTCTCACGCGCTTCTTTGTGGGCGCCTCTCTTTGTGAGCTCGCACCCTTCTTGGAAGTCTTGTCTTCTTCCCTTTTACAAAGCCTTTACACGTGGTGGCCGCCATCTTGGCCTACACGTGGCTGGGGTTCTAGCCTGGAATTCTAAGCACCGGGCTTTTCCTTTTGCTGATTTGTATGCCTGAACCTGTGATAAGTAAAGCCTTTTAAAACTGCATCGGATTCCTGAGTGTTCATCCATTCCTCGCTGGCTTCGGAGGTAGAAGGGAACTTCGCTTCCCGGCACTGTCGAGCGCCCGACATTTGGCGTCCCTGGGGTGCGCCACGAACCACCAACCTTTCGCCAATTCCCTGACCTAGGACACCTCTCACCTGCCCACCAGTACAGTTTCCTTTAGGATCTACATAAGGCTGCTCTCCTCTGGAGTCTACCTGCTGGGGCCAGAGCCCCTGCCCGCTTCGTCCTCTGTGTGTCCTTTACAATGTCCACTCTGGGGACCCCTGTGTTGCTTCCTTGCCGGCCCGGAGGTAGAAGGGAACTTCGCTTCCCGGCACTGTGGGGGACCCCGGCGGAGCGCCCGATATTTGGCGTCCCTGGCGTGGGCACGACGAACATCGTCTGGTCTAATTATCATCTGGCAGAGATCATCTGCCTCCGAACCATGAGTAAAATGATGGATATCTCATGGTATAGATACATTGTATCTTTTATTGGCTCAGAACCATATATAGCCCAGTCTATAAAGTTCCTTTCTGAGAACTACTCTATCTTTTCACAAATCATCTGGGTCCTTGTGATTTTTAAACTGTACCTTTGTGTAAGGACAATGTTTAATAGAGAGAGGGAAGAAAGTAATAAATTGAATGCAGTCTTAAGGGACAAGGTTTACTCAGCGATTAAAGAAATAAGTGAGGATTATAAAACTACAGGTAGACTGGTCTTAAAGCTTGAGGACAAAATTATTAAACAGAGTTTAAAATTTGAAAAGAAATTAGAAGAACAGGAAAGTAAAATTATTAAACAGAATTTAAAATTTGAGGAAAAATTAGAAGAACAAAATTTAAAATTCAAAGAAAAATTAGAAGAACAGGATTTAAAATTTGAGGAAAAATTAGAAGAACAGGAAAGTAAAATTATTAAACAGGATTTAAAATTTGAAGTAAAGTTTGAAAAGCATAAAAAGGATATCAGTAAAATCAGCACTATCTTAGAGGGAGAAATTGACAAACAGAGAGTTAGAATAGATGGACAGAAAGAGGAGGTTTGGAAGTTACACATAAGATTGAAAGAACAAAAAGGAAGAAATATATAGGAAACTTGAAAACTTAAACCAAGAAATGGATGTGTTACGCAGGGGAGATTTCTGATTTCATAACTTACCAATCAGGACCTAGCTCATACCCAATACTGAGGCGTGAACCAACTAAAAGCCGTTCACAAACACGCCCCAAGGCTGTAGACTTGAAAAAGGTGTATACATTCCCTGCGAAAAAATCTAAAAAAGAATTCTAATGTGGCTGATAACTTAGAGGAGTAATGGGAAAACCCAGAGGAGGCAAATTCCCAAGCTGAAACTCTCCCCAGAGTTAATACCCTCAAAGGGGAAGATGCTCCTCTGGCAGATACTACAAGCTCTGATGATGAAGAACGGGAGGAACAGGTTAGCTCATGCAGGCCCCACAAGCCTTGCAGTTCCTGTGGTTGTCAATCTAATAATAATCAAAGAGCAAAGCGCAGCAATCTTTCTCATGATCAATCTAAAGATAGAGTAAAACCGATTCATGAAGACTTAAAAATTGAGTCAATAACCCCGTTTAGGAAGGCTTGCGACAAGTTTGGAATATCAAGTCCTTATTCTTTAAAATATTTAGCTGATTGGAGCCAAAATAATCAGTGGGTATTGGCAGACTTTGAAATGGTAGCCCATACTTGTCTGAACCAATCACAGTTCATGCAATGGCAAATGTGGTATACAGATGGGGTTAACATGAATATTGACACTTTAAGAGAAAAAGAATCTGGCCATAATATAACTTTTGCCATGCTAAAAGGTGAAGGTGAATGGCAAAAAGAAAGCAAAACAAGCGACATTACCTGAACCTATTTTAAAATTTGTTCGGGAGACAGCATTAAAAGCGTGGGAAAAAAGTAGGTTCTGACCCAGAATTTATAGGTAGCTATACAAAAATTTACCAGGGTCGTAATGAACCATACTTTGATTTTGTTGGGAGATTAAGTGAAACAACCCCAAAGACAGGTTCAAGACCCAACCACTCAAGAAATCCTAAAATGAACCTTAGCATATGAGAATGCTAATCAAAATTGTCGAGGAATACTATATAATATTAAGGATAAGGAAGACCTCATGGGATATCTAAAGGCCTGTAGAAATGTCGGTTTGGCCTCCCATGGGACACAGAATGCTATAGAGGCTTATCCCATACAGCAGGAGGATCAGGAGAGGGATGAAATGTCAAACAGCTTCAGGGGGAGAAACAATAAACTTCAAAGGATAAACAATGATCAGAGAAACTATGCTAATAATCGCAACTCCACCCCTCTGAGGGCCCCACCTGGACCATGCCCAAGGTGCAGAAAGGGAAAACATTGGGCCAGAGACTGTTGGTCTTGGAGGCAAAGTCAGCCTCAGGCTTCATCTGGACAGATAACCTACTTTCTGTGCGGAAAGAAGGGACACACCTGTAGAGATTGCCCATCTTCTAAAACTATCAATACAGGGCAACATCCTAATAATCCCTTTATGGGAAATGTTACATGGACCCCCTCCCAGGTTCCACAAGCTCCGCAGGCTAAATAACATCTATGCCTCCCCCAAATGCGGGAAACTGGGTGGGGGCCAGCCCCAGGCCCACCTGAATCCAGGGGCACTCTCGTTCATTCCACCTGCCCAGTATCCTCCGAATCAGAATCCACAGAATTACAGTCAATAAATGCTCTCTGGCCTACCCCATCAGGCATGGCAGTCTCGACATTCTCTGCCCTAAGACTGTCACAATATACCCAAGTCAAGATCCTTACATGCTAAAAACAGGGATAAAAGGACCTGCTCCCCAGGTAGTATGGGTTTAATTCAGGGGAGCGATTGGCTGAAATTTAAGGGAACCTAAGGTGCATTTCGGACTTCTGGATCCTGAATCTCATGGAGAGATAATACTGTCAATATCTGTGCCAACTAAATGGACATTTAAAAAAGGGGAACCGCTTGCTAAACTATTATTATTTTTTGAGGATCCGTCTAATCAGTCCGAACACCCTAGAACTGGTGGCTTAAACAGTACCAACCCTTCTGCCAATTTCATTGTTGGTTATACAGCCACACAGAACCAAGCCCACCAGCCACCTACTAACTATCTAGTTGGGTACACTACCAGAATTTCTCAGGCCAAGCGGCTGGTTATACCCATCGGAATTTATAAAAGGAAATTCAAAGGCATGTTGGATACAGGGGCAGACATATCCATAATCTCCACCAAGTATTGGCCCTCTAACTGGGCCCTAAAGAAAGTGTCCCATAGCCTGAGCGGGGTAGGCAATATCTCCTCCTCTCTTCTCAGACAGAGTGCGAGATGGCTGCCGTGTATTGGCCCTGAAGGGAATGTAGCCATGATCCAGCCTTATATACCCCCTATGCCTTTAACTTTATGGGGTCAAGACATGCTGGAGCAGTGGGGGCAGTAATTCACATACCTCGTCCAATTCCCCCATTAGGCACCTGTTCCAGCTCTCCATAATAAGCCTAACACAGGAGTAACCCTTTTTAATTGGGGCCGCTGTGGTTAAGCGCCCACCACCTATCCGTATACAGTGGAAGTCTGACAAACCTATATGGACACCACAGTGGCCCCTCAATACCAAAAAGTTAGAGGTGCTAACAAATCTAGTGGAAGAACAGCTGAAATTAGGACATATTGAAGAAACGTTTTCAGAGTGGAATTCTCCTATTTTTGTAAAACAGAAAAAATCAGGCAAATGGCGTTTGCTGATTGACTTAAGGAATGTAAATTCTACTATGGTCCCCATAGGAGCCCTGCAACCTGGGCTCCCTCTCCAGCAGCTATTCCTAAAGATTGGCCGCTAATTATCATAGATTTAAAAGACTGCTTTTACAGCATACCTATCCACCCAGATGATCGGAAAAGGTTTGCATTTTCAGTCCCTTCCATTAATCATAAAGGTCCTTTACGTAGGTTTCAATGGACAGTATTGCCCCAAGGGATGACTAATTCACCTATGATGTGTCAACACTTTGTTGATGAGGTTTTGCGACCCATTCGTGCTAAATTTCCTGGTGCATACATCATCCACTACATGGATGATATCCTGCTAGCTTGTGATAATTCCAGAGATCTCCAGAATTTATATAATGATGTGTAATGACAGTTTTACCAGAGGCTTGCTTACAAGTAGCTCCGGAAAAAATCCAGATGCAGCCTCCATATGAATATTTGGGCTATGCTCTTGACTGCACTACAGTGCGCCCTCAAAAAATTTCCATTAGTCAAAAAGGGCTCAAAACCTTGAATGATTTTCAAAAACTGCTGGGGGATATCAACTGGGTGTGCCCCTCCCTTGGTATTCCTAACTGTGAGCTCAGTAACCTGTTCCACACCCTTGAAGGTGATCCTGCTTTAAATAGCCCATGGCAGCTAACTCCTAAAGCTCAGAAGGAATTAGACTTTTTCATGGATCGGCTTCAAAAATCTTACCTCTCCAGAATTAATCCCGAAGAAAAGGTATGGTTCTTGGTCTTCAACACTCCCGAGTCTCCAACTGCTGCTATAGCCCAATTATCTGGACCGTTAGAATGGGTTTACTTACATAACAAGCAGAATCGTACTGCTACACCTTACCTTGAGATGATAGCTAACCTTATAATTAAGGGAAGATCAAGAACCCAAGTATTACTTGGACATGATCCCCATGTAATTGTACTACCTGACCCTAAAAAAGAAATTGAAGCTGTTTTACCACTCAGTGAAATCCTTCAGAGAGCTTTAGCAAATTTTTTTCAGGAGAAATATCTTATCATTACCCAGCTGGAAAAACCTGGGAATTTCTGAAAAGGACACCTTTTGTAATTTCCACCATTGTCCGTTCCTCTCCCATTCCTGATGCTCCAGTGTATTATATTGATGGCTCCTCATAAGGAAGGGGTGGAATTACAGGTCCTTCATTGACTACTACTGTGCATACAAATTATAAATCTGCCCAACAAGTGGAACTCGCCACCCTGATACATTTACTATCCCATGTATCTGGCCCATGTAATGTGGTGAGTGGTTCTGCATATGTAGTTGGTTTATTTCCTGGAATTGTCACTGCTTCTTTAAATGCCCATAATCCTATAATTCAGGAGCTACTCCATAAACTACAAGATCTCCTCCGAAATAGAACATTCCCTATATACATCTCCCATATCCGTTCTCACAGCCGACTCCCGGGCCGATGGTTCAATGAAATGAAGCAGCAGATCTCTTGGCAGCACCAGTATTTAAATCAGCTGAGGAAGAGCACCAAACTCTACATACAAATGCCCGCCGCCTTCATGTACACCATAGCATCCCATGGAGACAAGCTAGACAAATTGTCCGCAACTGTCGTGTCTGTGCTCCTTTACATTGTACATCTCATGTGGCAGGAGCAAATCCTCGAGGTTTACAAACAAACCAATTGAGGCAGATGGATATAACTCATACTAACTTATTTCCCAACAAACCTTTCCTTCATGTGGTCATTGATACATATTCCCGGTTCATATGGGCTGTTCCTATGACGTCTGAAAGAGCTAAATCTGTTTGTTCATTTTTACTCCAGTGCTTCTCCGTCATGGGTATTCCCCATACCATAAAAACAGATAATGGTCCTGCTTACACCAGCAAAACCTTCAAATCCTTTTGCGAGGAATGGCAGATCAAACATATTACAGGAATTCCATATAATCCACAAGGACAAGGAATTGTTGAACCTGCCCACAGAACGCTTAAAACTCAGCTATTAAAGCAATGAAAAACAAATATGCCTCCAATGGATTCTTTATCTTTAACATTATTCACCTTAAACTTCTTAAATATACCTCAAGGAGATCCCTATACCGTGGCTGAACGTCACTTTCAAGAAGATATGCAAACTCAAAAAACAGTCAATTCACCTATCTGGGTGAAAATTGATGATAAATGGATTGCAGGCCACCTCCTCATTTGGGGAAGAGGTTATGCTTTTATTTCTACAGATGATAACCCTGTCAAGAAACTCTGGGTTCCTCTACGACTTGTTAAGACTAGAATTCTCCAAGAATCAGAAAACAACTAATTCTTTGAATATAAAGTCTTAAATTTTAAATTGCAAATTGCTGTTTAAATCTTCTGTATTGGTTCATTTTAATAATGATCTTGTTTTGCAATCTGTGATCATGGTTCATGTCTAATATCTTGCCTTACAGCCTAAATGTTTTCTTTCTTATAAAAAAAAAGGTGGAAAAATGGGTGGACTCTGAGCATAGTGCTCAATGTCCATATGTTTCAAGGATTTATGTTAGAGTTTCCTTTTTTAATGTTTTGCTCACAGGCATTTGCAGGGAAAAGAACTTGGCTGCTGCAGATTCCTTCTATGTTGCTCGAGGCTTTGGACTCTGATCACAGTGCTCATTACAAAAAAGTTTGTTAAATCAATGAAAAATTGTTTTTCTAATGATTCTGTTCACAGGATAAGATATTGGAATGCAGTAAACCTGTGCTACAGTGCTCAATACTCCAAGACTCCTAAAACAGTGCTCACAAAAAAATTTAATAATTTGCAAAAATAATTTTTCCCAATGCTCTATTCACAGGAAAAGACACTTTCTCACCATCATTTTCCGCCTTTATATTCATGAAGCGCTTGACTCGTTACCATTTATCACCCTAGATGGGTCGCATATACAGCTGTAAGATATTGATCGATCAAATGTATGTGTGCGGGTGTGTGCATGTGGTGGCCACCATTATGTTTGTGATTAATGTTATGTCTATGTTATGTCTCAACTACTACCTTCTCAATTTCTGACCACTACAAACCTCTATTACATTCATCAGCTCCACTGCTGATCCACTAGATTTATCAATTTTAAAATCATCAATTCTCATACTTATTTCCCTGCTCCACCCATGTTGGAGCTTCTTTATGTTCTTCTCTCCATCCCAGACTTGGATCCCTGCAAGGCCTTAAAATCTCTACTTGTGATTAACCTTGAAAAGTGTTTTTGTCTCGCCTAAAATTAAGATACAGGTACAGTTACCGGTGCCAGTGTCCACTTGCTAAAGAAGCCCTGCAAGACGCCCACACCGATGTTCCTGACACCTGTTCCAGCGCTCAAGACTCCTGTTCCAGAGTTCGAGATACTTGTTCCAGTGTTCCTGAGACCCGATCCAGTGTTCCTGACAATTCAACCAGTTCCTGATCGCTGCTCCCCCAGAGACTCATACTCATATGATCACCGCTATTGCTGTTCCAGAAGTAGCCCCACAGACTTTGTTCCAGACACCCGACTTTACATAAAATATAGCAAATTGACTCTCACAAATTATGGACAGTGCAAACTATAGTCCGTTATAATCAGACAGCTAGAAACACTTTGTCTTGGACTTTGCTTTGGGTCCAAAAACAAGTTAGGATCCTAAAGTAACATGTATTATCATTTTGTAATTCGAATTGTTTTTTCTTATCTTAATTTTCTGTACATTACTAAATATTTCTTACCTTTTCAATTTTTATTAGTAAACTAATCAGGGGGAGTTGTTGCAGGACTCCTTTAAGGGCTGCTGCATTTGGCTCAAAACATTAGCAGACTAAAGGGCCTAGGTGAGGTGCAGGGAGGGATTACCTAAGGACATTTGACCCTCCCTGCTTTCCATAACAGTGGGAGGAAGGTCTGAGTTGCAGGGGTATAAACTAGCCGGTTTTCACTCTCACGCGCTTCTTTGTGGGCGCTCTCTTTTGTGAGCTCGCACCCTTCTTGGAAGTCTTGTCTTCTTCCCCTTTACAAAGCCTTTACACGTGGTGGCCGCCATCTTGGCCTACACGTGGCTGGGGTTCTAGCCTGGAATTCTAAGCACCGGGCTTTTCCTTTTGCTGATTTGTATGCCTGAACCTGTGATAAGTAAAGCCTTTTAAAACTGCATCGGATTCCTGAGTGTTCATCCATTCCTCGCTGGCTCCGGAGGTAGAAGGGAACTCGCTTCCCGGCACTGTCCGGGACCCGGTGGAGCGCCCGACAGAGATGAAAACAGAAAAACAGCTCTATAGAAATGTAGCAACTTCAGGAGGCCTTCTGACTGTTTACAAGAACCAAGAGCTCATTCAAAGCCTCCCTAGCAGAGCTGGGAGGAGCTGTAAGCTAAATGTAACTTCCCCTGGCAGGGAGGGTCTAATGCCCTCAGGTAAGTTCTCCCAGCACCTCACCTAATGTTTTGAGCCAAGATCTGCCTGGAAATGCCTTTATAGGGTAGAGAAGGGGGTTTCTGAGATGGCATGCCTCTGTACCAAAGACTATACTAATGTCAGTTAAATATTTCTCCAAGCCTTCACAAGAGTCTCGTTTACTTCACGGTAGTTTTGTATTTTAGTTGCCCTGGAGTTATCAGGGAGCCATGCTTGCTTGCTTGGAGGGAAACAACATTTCTCTCTAATCTAAATACTTAGAGATCCAACGTGACCAGGCAAATATGCTGGTAAGATCTAGCTAGTTCCACGATGATTGTGGTAGCATGAAAGAATATTTATAGCAGCCAGTACAGAATACATTGTCAGATAAACTGCTACATTTAAACTACCCCCTATCTATGAAGTGATCTGCAGGAGGTAATCCAGGAGGTAATCCATGGCAGATGCAGAGGCTCTTAGGAGTCCTGCAACACTAAGGTCAAACAGAAACTTTACTGGCGCCCACTTTAGCAAATCGACGAATAATGGGATGTCAAGTGGTCAAGTGATCAAGTGATATACTATGATACCAATATCCAAGGTGAGGAAAACATTGATCAAGAGGTCTTATCAATTGTGGAATCTACCACAAAAGTGTGGGAGTCAGAGTTTAAGTAAGACAGAGAAGGGAACAATGTGCTAATAATTGTCAAAAGTGATAATACCACCTTAGAACAGAGCATTGAATACAGCAAAAGATACACATGATAACCTCTAAATGTTTGTATTACAATACAAAATATGTAAGAGAAAGAAGAGAGAAAGTGAGAGAGAAAGAGAAAGAGCAAAAAGAGATAAAGAACCTGCCATAGAGGCAGGCTAGGGGGGAGGGCAAGGGAATTGGGGTCATTAGTGTTGGAAGTGGGCACTGGTGGAGGGATAGATGTTGGAGCACTTTATGGCTGTGACCCAAACTTGAACATCATTGTGATTGTTTATCTCACGGTGGTTATAAAAAATATTTTTTAAAAAGTTAAAAAAATTAAAATATATATGTATAAATATATATATGCATATGTACAAATACACATAAAGTAAAGAGTAAAAAAATTGAAAGTTTGAAGCCATTAGAAGTTCATGACTGGCGGCTGGAGCAATAGCATAGTGGGTTGGGCATTTGCCTTGCACGCAGCTGACCCAGGTTCTATCCCCGGCATCCCATATGGTCCCCTGAGCTCTGCCGGGATAATTCCTGATAAAGAGCCAGGAGTAAACCCTGATGGTCTTCGTGTTTGACCCAAAAAAGGCAAAAAAAAAAGAAGTTCTTGGAAGTACTGGACATTCAGGTCAAACTTACTGTGAATGAAAGAGGGGTCATGATGTCATGCGTACTTAAAAGAATAGCTTATTGTGGCAATGTTATTACTCAAATGTTAGAGTACATGTCTGGCATGTGTACAGTTCTTTGTTCAATTCCCCACCACCAAATTTTTCCCTGTCCTCCCCAGCATTACTGAGAGTGACCCTGGTGTTTTTTTTGGTGGGCAGTTGGTGATGTCACACCTAGCGATGCTCACGGATTATTTCTGGCTTTGTGCTCAGGAATTAATCCTGGTGATGCACATGGGATATATGGGATGCAGAGGATGGAACCCAGGTTGCCTGCTTGCCAAGTAAATACCCTACCTGCTGTACTATTGCTCCAGTCACAACCCTGATCTTTGAACTCCACCAGATGTGGCAACTTTATAAATGTTTTAAAATAGCCTGTTGATTTAATTGATTGAAGATTATATTTGAATTGGAGCAGATGGAGCTGGCTTATTGGAATGAGTTCCATTTATGGACAAATAGAATCTGGTTGTCAAAAATAATTCATGAAATTGAAATGATGGAAACATAAAATTTATTATTAATGATATAATATAGGTTATGACTGTGGGGAAATGGAAGAGTACATAACTAGTTAAGGAAATAAATTCAAGGAACTGAAAGGTCAGTGAGTCAAAGAAACTCTTAATATATGTTTAAAACTTAGAGAGTATAATCTAGGAGGTGGCATATTTGAGAAGCACTTTAGACAGAGTATGTTAATATTTCAGGCTTCTGAGTAACAAGTAAAAATTCATAACTATAAGGGTTAGAAGTGAGAGAAGTAGAAAGTTTAATAGGGGTTAAAAATACCAAGGACATAATATCTTTAAGCATTTTGTCAATGGCCAGCCTGAGGAAATAATGTGAAGGGTTCTAGATTTTGCCATGCTTGCAGCTTATTAGCTCTTTATCATGTCCTCAGAGAAACTGATCACAGAGCCAATGACAGTGAAAAAATGAGACCCAAACTATAATAATTAAACTAAAACCTGTCTGCTAAGGAGGCAAGCTGATGGGAAGGAGGGAACCTGGGGAGACTGGAGCTGGAAAGTTGACACTGGGTTGGGATTAATGTTGGGGCACTATCTGAAATATGAATACATTTGTAAAATATGTGGCTGAAACATGAATATGTTTGTAAAATATGGAGGCTTATATTTTTAAAAAAAATAGAAACAAAATGAGGTTCTAATTAGAAGCTGCAACTCACTGCTAAATAATAGGAATAGCCAGGGTATGCACTTTTATTTACTTATTTGTTATTATTACTATTCTTACTATTATTATTGCTGTACAATGTTGGGTCTTATGCCCCTGAGTCACACTTTCCCAAGTAACACAAGGCAGGAAGATAAAAGCTGTTCTTTCATTCTTTCTCTGGTTTGCTTTAAGAAGCTGCTGTGGGGCTTAGTCAACCTGAATCTTTGCTAAGAGTTAATTGTCGTGCTTGCCCTTTTCTTCTGAAAGAAGCACTCTATCTACCTTTCAAGGGGCTTTGATAAATAAAAATATACATCAACATCTAGCAATTTCACTCAAAGACAGAAAAATGAGAAAATTATGATGAATTGTCTCAAAACACCAGTAGCTGTACTAGATTCATCTCTTTTCAAGAACAAGAGATTACTGCTATTACCATGGACAAAAGGAGTAATTGATTTTACGTAAGCCATATTTATTGATATGAATTGAGCTGCACAATCATTTAAAAGTGGAAAACACTTGTTTCTGTTGATTCATTTATAACATACTTGGTTTTTGTAATTAAAATTAAAAAATAAAGTTTTATAAAACGACACTTTTAAAAACATTATTTATAGTTAGTATTTTATTATACCACTGTGAGATATTCAATTACAAACATCTTCATGTTTTGGTTTCTGTTGGGGTCTCTGGCCAGCAGCCCCTGGCAAGAATGAGGGAGACCTAGATCTTGCTGGACTTCATCCCTGCAGAAAAAAGGAGAGGGATGGAATTGGGAGAAACTCTGTCTTGCCACTGCTAAGAGAGGAAAGAAAGAAAGACACCAATGGCAGTGGGGAGTTCTGGATAGCAGTACTCCTTTTTACTGAGTGCAGTTTAAGCCTTTTATTAAACTTTTTAATTATTTTTTTATTTTTACAATTACAAAAATATACAATTAAAAAAGTTCATATTTGGGTTTTGGTCATACAGTGTTCCAGCACCCATCCCTCCACCAGTGCCCATCTCCCACCACCAACATCCCCAGTTCCCTCTCCCCTCCCCCAGCCCACCTCCATGGCAGGTTCTTTAAGCCTTTTATATATAATATTTGGGTGGAGGAGTTACAAGCACAAACAACATGGCATTTGCAAACTCCTGGATCATTGCAACAGATAGCAATTACAGATTTAGCATTTACAAGGTAACATCTGCAAGGTAACAATCATTGATCTACATATTCCTGTGATCAGAAGATGAGGCACCTCCTGCCTCATCTAAGATATAAATTATTTGCCTGCCAGTATCCCATTGGATAAGCACAGATGTCTTTCATATGGGTGTAAACTCTTGAGCATCAGGAAGCTCCACTGTCCTGAGAACAGGGCCCATCTCTTTTTTTTTAAATTAATTAATTAATTAATTAATTAATTAATTTATTCATTGTTATATTTTTTAAAATTTTTTAAATTTATTTTTGACAGTTACAATAATGTTCATGTTTGGGTTTAAAGTCATACAGTTTCCAGCACCCATCCCTCCACCAGTGCCCACCTCCCACTACGGATGTCCCCGATACACTCCCCCTCCCTAGCCTGCCTCCAAGGCAGGCTCTCTCTCTCTCTCTCTCTCTCTCTCTCTCTCTCTCTCTCTCTCTCTCTCTCTTCCCTCTCTTACATGTTGTGGATTGTAATAGAGTTTTGACAATCATTGGTCCACTGTTCCTTTCTCTGTCTTACCTAACCTCTGCTCCCACACATTTGTGGTAATTTCAACCCTTACCCCAGGACCTTAAGCGGAAAGTGCCAGGTCCCAATACTAGCTGCTTAGAGCCCAACAGGTTTCAGTCATACAGTGTTCTAGTACCCATCCCTTCACTGGTACTCATTTCCCACTGCCAATGTCCCAATGCCAATTCGCTCTCCCCTCCCCAGTCTGTCTCTATGGCAGGCTCTTTACCCTCTTCTCTCTCTCTCCCTCTCTCTCCTCCTCTCTCTGTGTCTCTCTCTCTTTCTCTCTCTCATGCTTCTATTTTACATTGTGGCTTGCAATACATACATTTAGAGGTTATCATGTATATCTAAAATGGAACTTTAAATAATTTTTACGGTTTTTTTTTTTGGTTCTCCCTATCTCTATAATATATGTTTACTGTTTTTTAACAAGAAAACAACACAATAATAATAAACTCAGGTTTCCTATTTTTTATTTCTTTTAAATATTGTTTGGTTGAGGGGCTTTCCCAGTGACCTAGAGCACACAGTTGGCACATAGGAGACCAAGATTTTATCTGTGACGCATGTCACGTCATGATTTTATGAGCACCTTCTGGAGTAGCCATGGGACACTGGCAAAACCAATCAAACAAAATTAATTTCTTTCCTTTATATAAAATGAATGTCATTCAATTTGCTATCTCATTGTGAAATGTCCAGAAAACAATAAAAATAGTATTTGATTCTGGAGATGTTATACATATATATATATATATATATATATATATATATATATATATATATATATACACTACTGCCTGGAATGTTTTAGTAGCAGCTATTTTTGTTCTTACACCAGTAACATCATGCCCAAACATAACCAAAAAGAAAAGATGTTTGAGAGTAAAGGATTAAGACACAGACCTCTTCTATGGTGAGAGAAACTCTCTCAGTTACATTTGAGAGAGTGACATTGCTTAATTAGGGCACATTGCAGTTCAGGAAGCTGGTTCTTCATCTAACACTACTGAAAAGACAAAGCACCTCCTTGTCTGACCTGATGTCTTCATAGCTGGGAATCACAGTGGAAAGAATCTTACATTTTATTCTGAATGGGACTGGTGTTCTTTACATAACATCTGATTTCTTTCACTGGGCAGCCGGGTCAGTTGTTTGTGTCTGGTAGAGTACAACATATCCTGCTGCTACTGGGAACTTATGAAATATCACAATAAAACTGTATTTAGAAATCACCTGGCAAACAGAAGGGTCTCAAACCATTCTGTAAAATTCCGACAACTAATTTATAATATATGTATGATAGGAATGGCATTGCTTGCTTCTGCAAAGAAGTAAGGCGAAACATGACAAGTGATAGAGTTACACAGATGTAAAGCTGCAAAGAATTCTCTATTCAAAATGAGGTATGGGGAAGCAAGATTTCAGAGCAGAATACATATCATCCATTAGTGTGTGACCAAGACCCCTAGATTAATGAGTTTATTTTTGTAAAGTTCCATAATTTTGATCAACAACAAAATCTTTGAGTTTATAGAAAGAGGAAAGATGGTGGTTAGAATAGATAATAGTACAATTAACTGTGTCAGTAGAATATGAAGACAACAGGTTTAATACATCATTCTTCTACCCAATTTTAACCACTTAACTATGTTTTTTGTTACTTAGTGTTTGTGATTGCTCCTTCTTATATATTGTAAATTCATCTGCAATGTAACACTCTAGAAGGTAGTAGAAATATAAACATGAGTAAGGTATGACCTCCGAAATTAAGAAATCCATAGCACCTCTACTCTTTAGGGAAATAATTTGGTTTCAGAATTTCCCAGGTAAGATGTTAGAAATATTTTAGAGAAATATGCATTAATGATTTAATTACATAATATGTGTATGGATAATTTTAAGAAAAAAGTAATTGGATTCACTTTTAAAATGACAAATTAGTAATTGTAAAGAATATAATTGACTGCAGGTTTTAAGAGAAACAACATAAATATTAAAAGTGACCTAATTTGATCTCCTTGTAATTAAAGTATTAAACATCATTAAGACATTCACTGTCACTGTCTTCCAATAGATCATCAATTTGCTCAAGTGGGCACCAGTAACATCTCAATAGTCCTGTCACATGCGAGATAGCCCAAGGGCATCTGCCTGCACCAGGAACATAAAGAGCCTCAAACCGGCCTGGGGTTGGATCCCTGGGATCCCATATGGTCCCCGAGCACCACCAGGAGTAATTCCTGATTGCAGAACCAGGAGAAACCCCTGAGCATTGCGGGTGTGACCCAAAAAGCAAAATAAATAAATAAATAAATAAATAAACGAATAAATAAATAAATAAATAAATAAATAAATAAATAAATAAATAAATAAGCAAATAAATAAATAAGCAAATAAATAAATAAAATCAAAAACTTTAAATAAAATAAAGTTGAAAAAAGAAAAATAAATTTGTTTCTTCTTTTATCTTCTTTTAAGTTAAAATGAGAAAAACACAAATACTGTGAATAAGAGAATCTTATTTTTGCAAGGTAAGTTACAGGAACATGTTTTTTTTTACCTTTATTTAAAATTTGCCAGATGACTTAATAATTCTGATTTGTTCTTTTTCATAAATACAGCAAGCTTGGAGAACTTTCATTTAGGGTACCCCATTACTTACTGAGAAGTCCTGGGGATTAGCTAAGACAGATTTACCTGTCACATCAGGGCCACCCCAGGCTTGGCCGTAACATGAAGATTAGGTCCCACCACGAGCTGGAGGTGGCTTTGGATTTTTTTTCACTGGGTCCTCAAAAGCAGAGAGCAGCCACATTCCTTGTCGCATGGCCCAGGTAGATGTCAGTTACTGCAGATCAGCAGATTCCTTTTTTCCACAGTAGAGACACTTTCTGGTCCCTTTTTTTTTTTTTTTTTTGGTCTGGCCAGCCTCTAGAGTCTCACTTATAATAATAGTATTAGTATTAAAATTAGATTTATGTTAACCTGCTACAAAAATACAATCAAAATAACTGATGACAATCATTTGGCAAATGCATAAAGATAAAAGTCAGGGGTCCCGGAGAGATAGTCCACTAGGTAGGGCATTTGCCTTGCATGTGGCCAGCCTGTACCGGCCTGGGTTTGATCCCCAGCATCCCACGTGGTTCCCCGAGCACCGCCAGGAGTAATTCCTGAGTGCAGAGCCAGGAGGGACCCGGAGCATTGCCGGTGTGACCCCCAAAAAAAAAGTCATATAGCTAATTAAAATAAAGTAGCTTGCCTCGTGAAAATTTATATTTGAATACATCTTGCTAAGGTATCATTTTTCAAAGGCTTCTCTGACTTCACCACTGGATTATCAGCTGTTTATGATAAGTATATTAAGAATATACTTAGTTGTGTAGGGGAGTATTTTACTGAATATTACATCTAAAATACATATATTATTGTAACATACATTTTTATTGAAATGTGTAACTTAAATAGAAGTGTATGTTGCTATTATGGTAACATTGTATCTTTTTGAAGAATGACTAAGTTTTCAGCCATATCCAAGTGTTCTTTTTTATACTTTGCTTGATTTGTTTTGTTTCTGTCTTCTGAAATCAACTGATAATCTTCTGTGATGCAGTAGTGATAATACTGTTGATGGTGATGATAATGTTGTGAATTTTATGCTAACTGTAAAGATTTCTTAGTGCTTACCAGAAATGACTCCATGAAGAAGGGAAAGGAAATCCTTAAGTGCTGAGGGAGGAAGAAAAGATCTCTTGTATCCTCCCTGCATCTATTAATCTAAATCCAACCATTATGCTCTCTGAATGGCTGTGTATTGGTTCACAGTATTTGAAATGAGAAGCCAAGTATAGAAAGCCAATGTTTGTGTGATTGTAAGACCAATTACTCTGCCTTATATAGCAAATGCAACATCACCAATAGGTTAAATAAAGGACTACGATATGGAGAAATAATCAGGGCTCACTGTTCACAGAAAAGTATCATGTAAAAGAGAACAGAGCAGTTATAGTCAGAGACAGTGACATGAATGATAAAAGACACAGAGATTTTAATAGCAAAGCCACAATCTAAGGCTTGCTGATAATATATAAAAGCTGCAACAGGCAAAGAGCATCCAGAAGAAATGAAATCCAGGTCACACAAAAATTTTAAAGCTTCTGATCTATGTGCTACAATATTATATATATGTTTAAATCTCAAATTCTGAGCATTTTTAATCAATTATGAGAAAACACCAATGCAGCAAGCAAAAGAAGATGAAGTATACTCAGATTAAATTCCCTGGATATAATTCAGCAGTAGAGTATTTGCCTTTCATGTATGAGGTCCTGGGGTCAATGTTGGTATTGAAAAATTAATGCTTTTTAATAATCATATTGGAAATTTAATATATTGATAGATTTCTTCATTTGAAAAATGGGATATGGATATTTTTCAGACTATTATTTAATATACATAATCATGAAAGGGAATTCTCTGTTTTAATAAACAAAATGATACTATGTTTCTTACACATTTGGCTGCTGTTTTATATACACTCTTCTGATCAGTGTACTTTTGGCTTGTTGGGAAGGTGTCCATCCATTCAGATTATCCAGCAATATTTGCTTAAAATTAGCCTGATTGTCTAAGATTTGAAACATTTCAAGGTTAGAGTCAGGGAATACAGCAAGTAAAATGCTTGACTTGCACACAACTGACATGTTTGATCCTAGGTAACCGCTATAGTCCCCTAAGTTCCGCAAGGACTGATTTGCAGGACTGAAAACTGAACACAGCCAGCGTGGTCCATAAACCAAATAACAACAACAACAACAACAACAACAACAAACTTTTCAAGGTTATATCTTTCTTTCATATTGCTTTAATACAGAGTGTAAAAAATAATGTTCTGGCCCAACTGGTATTATTGTCAAGTTGAAAGTCATAGCCATAAAAATTTGACTCAAACAGAAAAAAATATTATACTTGACTTACATAAATAACTACTAAGATGATACTTACTTTTACTTAGAAATATTAATACTGTAGAGAAGGAGATTAACATGCCAAAATGGTCTGACTCTTTAATGAGCAAAGTCAAAGAAAACAGCAACAACAAAAAGTCTCATTATGCTTTACTTTATTCTTTCTTCTGTTTCCCCATATCACACCTGTGAGATGCTCAGATAAGAATGCAGGTGCATTAAACCAGACAGTTTTAGCCATAAGACCTTTCTTTGGAGAAATACTAGATAGAATTAAAAAAAAATTTAGTGCTGGAAGCAGGTCTTCCATTAATTAGCTTTCCCCCTTCACCTTTTTGAGAAAATGGAATATTGTTATTCTCAAGAAATTTATTGAATATATTTCTGTTTTCATGAATAATCTAAATTCTCAAGTCAAAAACATTAAAGCTCCTCCTATGAAAGTGAGCCATCATATTAAAGCTGAATATGATGTACCTGAAAGTTTAAGTCAGGTGATTTTAGTAACATCGATGCATTTTTTAGTTGCATTATGAATATCAGTCACTGTACTAAGGTAGGAAATGGAGAGAAGCAGCAAGCACCAGAGAAATTAAAATGCTCTGACAAAAGCCTGAAAGAAAAGGTTTTGTGAAATTTAGACCAAATGAGTGATACTAGGTAATTTCTATGCTACCTGGAAGCTCCATGAGAAGTGAAGCTATTGGAGGTATAGAGAGGTCACTAAAATGTACATCCTTTTGCTTTTGTTTTTCACAGATATTTATTCATACTGATGAAAAAAGAGTTTTACCAATTCCAGTAATTTATTGCTTTAAAAATGTTTTTGGATTGCAGCTGGGCCGTGGAAATGACTGGGTGATATAACTCATACCCTGCACATGGTAAGATTCACTAAATGTGCCCTGTACTAGGTGTGGCCCAGGTGTAGCTCTGGTGCCCCCACCCACCCTGTCCCATACCAAAGCTCTGAGTATGATCCACACAGCATACAGAAGCATGTTTTAGTTTTTCTGTGTATTATTTTTTGTTTATGGGTCAAGCAAGCCTGACTGTGCTCAAGGCTTACTTCTTGATGGGTGTGTTGAGGGATCACTCTGCTGTTCCAGCACCAACGGCTGAACCTAGATTAGCTGCATGAAGGGACTTAATAACTTACCCAATACATTATCTCTTGGGCCTGCCAAAATATTGTACTTTCATATGCTATAGGTAATTTTTTTCAAGACAGAAAGTCTTTTACCTTTTATGATTCTTCTTTGTGTTTGTTTAGGGGTCACATCTGGCAGTGCTAAATGCTTTGTTATGGTTCTCTCTGAGAGATCACTCGTGATGGTTCTGAAAGACCATAAAAAATATGCTGGAGGTTGAACCTGGCTTTGCTGCATGCAAGGTTCTATTGCTCTGTAGCAACATAATTTAATTCTTTTCTCCCAGTGCCATAATTTTTTTCAGGTTTCAAACAAGGGTAAGTTGGTAAGAGGAGTATTAACTACTAGATTTTCTTTACAAGCTAATTTGTAACTGTAACTATACGTTCTTTTTCCCATATGGTTTTTTCCCTATTTTTTTTCTTCCTTTTTCCTGGTCTTCTCTCAGGCCAAAAGTAGTGTTGTTAAAAAATTAAACATCCTTCCGAACTGATTGGGAAAAAAAGCAGTGAAGTAGGGAAATTCTTTTTTTTAATTTTTTTAAATCTTTTTATTATACCACCATGAGACATACAATTACAAAGGTGTTCATAATCGGTTCTTGGGAATACAGTATTCCAGCACCCATCCCTCCACCAAGTGCCCCATTTCCACCACCAATGTACCCCACTCCCTCTCGCCCACCCCCAGGCTGCCTCAATAGCAGGTACCCCAGTTTCCTCTCTTTCTCTCTCTCTGCTCTCTCTCTCTCTCTGCATCTCTCTCCTTCTTCTTTTACACATTGTGGTTAGCCCTGCAGATATTTAGAGTTTATCACTTAAGTCTTTGTGTATATTCAATAGTGAGTTTTAATCTCCCATTACCATTTCCCACACTTAGTAAAACACTGGTATCTATTTATATCCTATTAATGAATGCAGTTATTCTATATCTGTCCTTTTCTTTTCCTTCTGACTAATTTCACTCAGCATGATAGTCTCCATGTCCATCCATTTGCAGGTAAATTTCATAATTTCATCATTTCTGACAGCTGCATAGTATTAGTGTAGATGAACCACAGTTTCTTTAGCCAGTCCTCTGTTCTCGGGCATTTAGGTTGTTTCCAGATTTTAGCTATAGTGAATAGCGCAGAGATGAATAAAGAAGTACAGAGTGTTTCTGCTATGTGTTTTTCGGTCTCTCGGGTATATTCCCAGGAGTGCTATTGCTAGATCAAATGGGAGCTCAATATCTAGTTTTCGGAGGAATGCCCATATTGTTTTCCAAATGGGCTGGACCAGTCGAAATTCTTGATTGTTAATCTTCTAACACTTAAGACAAAGGTGTTTAGGAAACTGGAATCGTGAATCTATAAAAAATTCTACTTTGTAATCATTGTATGAAGCTCATAAGTTTTCCACTCCTTGCGTCTCTTCAGGATCATTTCAGTTTGGTACTGAAGAGATAGATAGTATGGCAGGTTGGGTGCTTGTTTTGTATACAGCAGTTCAATTCCAGACATCCCATATTGGTTTCTCAGCACCACCAGGAGTAATTCCTGAGTGCAAAGCTAATAGTAACTGTACACATTTCTGGGTGTGGCCCCCAAAACAAACAAAACAACAAAAAGAAGAACTCCCTTATACTTTGTTCTAAGGCCTCATAAAGAACAAAGAATTCTCTGGTTAGGTATAATTAGTAGATTTTGCAATATAGAAAACAGTGAGAAACTGTTTGAGTAATTAAAAAATTATAAAAATATTGGAGTTCATGTTTAGAGTCCAATTAATTGCCTTTTGTCTGGAAATCTATGACTACTAGCTCTTCCCTTCTTGTATTAAATATAATATATCAAATGTATACACCTCACCTTATTTAGAATTGTCTATCTTTACTACATGTGTTGTTTATTAAATCTTAGTAGAACTACAATTCTTAACCCAGTGAATTTTGTGGAATGAAAATGAAAATACATGGGGGGAGGGGAAAAAAAGAAAATGAAAATACATGGAAATTTTATGGTCGATAACTGCATTAAAATTACCCACTTGGCTCAAATACAATTAAATTATATGGCTAAAAAAGATATTCTTGTTTTAAATTATTGATAATATTTAGCTTTGTAAAAACAAATATTAAATATAATGAACTACACAGGTATAAAACACTTTTGAAAGGAATTGCTATATTGTTCTTAATTTTATTCTTTAAGGATAGTTTTTAAAAAGTGTACATAAATATGTAAGTTATGTACAGTATGACTGCATCATAATAAAGATCAACCTATAGCAAGATTTATCTTTAATCTATTATGATTACATTTGGAAAATCCTTTGATCTGCCATATATAATAAGTAAAGATACAATATCAATTGGTGCAATAAAATAAATACAGATAAAATCTGTCTAAAACTTGAGCTTGAAAAGTGTGAGGGACTGTAAATCAGTTATTCGGTAAAGATACATAATATCAGAGATAGAAAAGTTCCAGAAGTATAGTCAAGTCATTGTATAAAGTGGAACCTGGTATAAATCTGAGCAGACACAGTCGCCATTTCCTATTTAGAATAAAGCCTTCTTTAATGCTTTATATTCCCAAAGTACTTACCTCTTGATCATCTTTTATAAAACCACAAGACTGCTTGGTGTCAAATTTATTTAAATCTACCATTGTCATCTAAAATTGATGATAATTTGTCCTTTTCACATTGTTCACTTCTAAAATACAGTTGTAAAGTCACTCTTTGATAGCTGAGGTCGGTAATTCTTTGGAAGAGATAATAGGAAAGAAAATTTTAGAATGAAATAACTAGACTTGGGAATCATAGAATTCTTTAGATATTTTTTTGTAAAATAGCTGGAGTACAGCTAACACATAAAATTGCATAGCTTTCACATATTACCCAGTTAACGTGTTATCTCTTAATTTTAATGACAGAACACAACTTTATATCTTATGTTTTTGGTATAGCAATATACTGGGATAATGCAAAAGTAATCGACATCAAACTTTATATATATTATGTGTTGACTTGGAAAGTGGATTACATACAAGTATCATTTGATAGTCGTATTAAAGTTTCCTTAAAATAAATAAACATAATAAAATAATTAGATATGAATATTTTACTAAAATCATACCCTTGATACACTTAAGGTATGAATTATTTTAAGTGCTCATGAAGAACAAACCAATCATATTATTTCTCTCACATTGGTTATTGGAAAATATAAGTGAATTTAAAGAGGAAGAAATTAATATTAGCTGAAGAAATAATATAAACGAAGTTAAGAGAGCTGAAGAGAGAATACAGCGTATAGGGCACTTGCCTTGCACTTGGCCTATTTGGGTTCAGTCCCCAGCACTCCATATGGTCTCTCTCTCCTCTCCAAAAGTGCCCCCTCATTTTAAAGCCAAGCAAAGTTCTTTAGCACATAAGATGTGGACCAAAACCAAACAAAAGCTACAAATAAAGTTCGAGACTAAGGATTTATAAGATGGAATAAGTGTAATAGATTATATAAAGCATGCGTTCACTTTATCCAATCATTTGTTCTTGGACATTTGGTCTATTTAAATTTGTTTACTATTGTAAATAATACTGAAATTGGGGCACACATGTCTCTTTGAAACAGTGTTTTTGGAGCCTTGGGATATAATGTTAAAATCAAATTGCTGGATCATATGAAAGCAGAGTTCTTAGGGTTTGTTTCGACAAGAGTCCGTATTGTTTTTCAAAGCAGTTCAACCATTCCTGCAAACAGTGTATGGGGGGTTCTTTTTTTCCCAATAGTTATTCCAACACTGATTGCTTTATTCTTATTTAATATGTGCCAATTTTACTGCTGTGTTTCAGGTTTTTATTTGCATTTTTCCTGATAATGTCATTCAAAGTGTTTTTTGAAATGCCATTTGGTCATCTGTATGTCTCTCTTTATTTCTTTATACTGCACATATGAGAAAAGAGTATTTGGTATTTGTCTTTTTCTTTTGACTCAGTTTGCTTAATATACTTCCAATTCCTTCCAAATTGTAGAAGCTCTAAGATTCAATCTTTAATCTGTCTAAGTTCTATCCATTGTGTACTCTTATATATACATACTGTAATTTCTTTATCCATTCATCTGTTGTAAACACTTGGGTTTTTACAGATCATAGCTACCACAAATAATGCTTGAATGAATATAGATAATGAATATAGATGCCGTTTTGAATATAATGTCTTTTTTACAGTTTCACATAAAATGTTTATTAAGAATTATATACAATCATTTTTTTAAAAATTTATTGTACCACCAAGAGATATACAGTTACAAAAGTGTTCGTATTTGGGTTTCAGTCTACCGTATTCCAACACCTATCCCTCCACCAGTGCCCATTTCTGACCACCAATGACCATGATTCCCCCTCCCCAGCCTGAGTCTATGGCAGACAATTTTCACTTCTCTCTCTCTCTCGCTCTCTCTCTCTCTCTCTCTTTCTCATTCTGCCCTTCCCTTCTCTTACATATTTTGGCTTGCAACACATACAGTTAGCAGTTATCATTTATATCCTTTTGCCTACTTTCAATTCTCAGTTCTATGCTGGTAATATTTACCATAATTATTAGCACACTGTTCCTTTCTCTATGTTACCTAACCTCTGGCTCCCACAGGTTTGAATTCATTTCTTTGTTGTTGTAGTCTCAGTATAGAATACCCTGATGTGAAGTCATATAGTAATATGGAAGCTCTTTAACTTTTTGAGAACTACAATGGTCTTTACCCATCTCATCAGGTGGTACTGTTCTATGGTTCATACTATACTTGTAGTTTTGATTCTCCAAGAGTACTAAAGGATCTGGTGGGATTTCCTGGTGACTATGATCCTAAGCCTGATTGTGTGTACTTGATGGCTTAGTGATTTTGCCAGGTGATGAAATGCTGCTTCTGCTTGGGCATGGCATTGTTGGTCACGGAGAAGACACATCCTGGCTTCTCAGCTTCCTTTTAACAATATTTAATATTAGGGGTTGGAGCAGTGGATAAGGTCCTAGGCTTGCACCCAGCCTACCTGGTTCAATACTTGGATTCCCAAATAATCTCCAAACACCTCTAGGAGTAATAAGTGAATGCAGAGTCAGGACAGGCCCCATGCACACTGCAGGGTCTAGCTCTCCCTCACTTAAATAAATACTTTATGTGAAACTTTTTTTAGTAAAATATCAGAAACTATCAAGAACCTCTCCTAGTACAAAGGAGTTTATGTGGGGGTAGGGAGAGAGACTTAGGAGACATACTATATAGAATACAGATAAAATAGGGGAAGATGAGATAGAATAGAAAAGTTTATCAGTAAACGTTTTCAAGGCTAATGTGTAATTACTACTATTAAAGTGCAGAGCAGACACTATTAAATGTTGTTACCTTGAGAATTGCCTCAAAATAACAAATTATGGTGACTATCTTGTAGTTGAAAAGATAAGCTTAAACCAACTGTAATGCAAAGTTAAAGAAAGGAATTAAAAATGTATCAAAACATTAAAAGTATTGAAAAATATATGAATGACACTACAATGACATTAAATAAAATTCAGTCATTTATTTCAAGAACAAAAGTGTTTAACAGATAAATATTTAATATAACAAGTAAATACACCAGTCAGGAAATTTTATACAACAAAGTAGCAAGACAGTTTATGTCAAGGAAATGTTCTTCTACATTAGTTCTGCCTTTCAATTTCTCCCATGAAAACTTGGTTTGCACAATTATATTCTTAGGTCATATTGTATATTCCATTATATTCTTAGACTAGTTGATTCCTAATCCTATTCATATTTCTCTTGCAGAGAAGGAATCCACTGTACTCTCTACTCTACTAAGACAGTGACCCCTCCACACTTACCTGTTTTTGCACAAAACATAATTTGTTCATTCTTCGCTATATCATTCCTATTTTCTCTGTCCATAAGTTGTGGTTTGAGGTTTTGGCAACCAAATACATAGACTAATTATTACTCCTCTGGTAATTTTCATTTAACTCTTTCTTTTTCCTAAAATGAGGTGATGTCTCCCAAATAGCTTCTATGAGGCATATGTCACCCTTATACACAAAGCAGGCAGAGTAAACACAAAAAAAGAAAACTACAGACTAATTTCCCTGATGAACACAGATGCTATGATCTTCAACAAAATACTAGCAAACAGAATACAAAGACTAAACAAAAAATAGTATACATCATGACCAAGTAGGATTCATCCTGGGAATGTAAGGATAATTCAACATTCGCAAGTCAATCAACATAATACATCACATCAATAAGAGAAAAAAAGTCATATGATCTTATCAATAGATGCAGAGAAAGCATCTGACAAGAACCAATACCCTTTCATGATAAAAACCCTCCATAAAATGGGAATTTAAGGAAACTTCCTCAATATAGTCAAAGCATTCTAACAAAAGCCCAGAGTGAATATCATTCACAATGGAGAAAATCTGAAAGCCTTCTCCTGTCGGGGATGCCGCTGGGGTCCCCAACAGTACCGGGAAGCAAGTTCCTTCTACCTCCGAAGCCAGCAGGGAATGAATGAAAACTCAGGAATCCGTTGCAGGTTTAAAAGGGCTTTACTATAACAGGTTCCGATATACAATCCAAGAGCAGGGAAAACCTCCGACTCTGGGTTCCCAGCTAGACCCCAGTCACGTGTAAGCCAAGATGACTGCCACCACGTGTTGAGGTCCAAAAGAGAATGGAGAGAATGGAGAAGGAAAACGCCAATGGAAGCCGAAATGGCAAAAAGGGGAACTTCTTTCTTCTTGCAGCTTATTTTATAGCTATAAATCCGCCCAAACTCCCCAGCCTAGTCCATTTTGGGCTGGACATCTAGAGATGAAAACAGAAAAACAGCTCTATAGAAATGTAGCAACTTCAGGAGGCCTTCTGGCTGCTTACAAGAACCAAGAGCTCATTCAAAGCCTCCCTAGCAGAGCTGGGAGGAGCTGTAAGCTAAATGTAACTTCCCCTGGCAGGGAGGGTCTAATGCCCTCAGGTAAGTTCTCCCAGCACCTCACCTAATGTCTTGAGCCAAGATTGCCTGGAAATGCCTTTATAGGGTAGAGAAGGGGGTTTCTGAGATGGCATTACTCTGTACCAAAGACTATACTGATGCCAGTTATATATTTCTCCAAGCCTTCACAAGAGTCTCGTTTACTTCATGGTAGTTTTGTATTTTAGTTGCCTTTTAGTTATCGGGGAGCCATGTTTGCTTTCTTGGGGGCAAACAGCATTTCTCTCTGGTTTAATTACTTAAGAGTTCAGGAGATTACTTAAGAGATAGTGGCCAGGCAAATATGCTGGTAAGATCTAGCTAGTCCCATGATGATTGTGGTAGCATGATAGAATATTTATACCAGCCAGTGCAGAATACATTGTCAGATAAATTGCCACATTTAAACTACCCCCTATCTATGAGGAGACCTGCAGAAGGCAATCCAGGGCAGATGCAGAGGCTTTTAGGTGTCCTGCAACATTCCCCATAAGATTGGGGGAGAAGAAAAGGTTCCCCATTCTCACCACTTCTATTGAATATAGTACTAAAAGTACTTGCTATAGTAATAGGGGAAGAAAAGGACATAAGGGCATCCAGATAGGCAAGGAAGAAGTCAAGCTATAGCTACTTGCAGATGACATATATTATACCTAGAGAACCCTAAACTCTCTATCACAAAGCTGCTAGAAACAATAGATACCTATAGTAGAGTGGCAGGGTACAAAATTAATACCCAAAAGTCAGTTGATTTCCTCTACATGAATAATGAAAGAGAAGAAAGGGATATTAAGAAATGGAGCCCATTGACAATTGTGCCACAGAAAATCAAATACCTAGAAATCAGCTTAACTAAGAGTGTAAAGGGCCTGTGCAAAGAAAACTACAAAACCATTCCTAAAGAAAAAAAGAGGACACAAGGAAATAGGAACACATTCCGTGCTGATGGATCAGGAGAATCAAAATTGTCAAAATGGTAGTACTCCTTAGAGCTTTATATAGATTCAATGCGGTCCCTAAATTAATACCCATGACATTCTTCAAAAAAATTGAGCAAAACCTCGTGAAATTTGTATGGAATTATAAACCCCACTGTTGGGCATGCCACTGGGGTACCCGACAGTTCTTTTTTTAAATTTTTTTAAATTTTTTTATTTTTTTAAAAATATTTTATTGTACCACTGAGAGATATAAAATTACAAGACGTTCATGTTTGTTATTCAGTCACACAGAGTTCCAGCACCCATCCCTCCCCCATGCCCATCTTCTACCACCAATGTCGACACTTCCCCCCCCCCCCCCAATTCCCAATCCTGCCTTCAAGGCAGGCTCTCCATCTCCTCCTTTCTCTCCCACTCCCCACAACTCGCTTCCCTTTCTTACACATTGTGGATTTTAGTAAATACATTAGAGGTTATCATGTGACTCTTTTTGACTATAGTCAAAGCATAGTTCTCAGATGGCATCATTTTCAATGATTATTAGCAAATAGTTCCCTACTCTGTCTTACCTAGCCTATGACTCACGTGGTATACCAGATTTTGAGATGAAGCCTGCGTGTCATGGGCATAGGGTTGTGTCCAGCTTTGAGTCCAGACTGAAGGATGATTGCGTTTGTGCTCTGCGAGGCTTTCTGACTTCTGGGAGCCTGTCAGAGGAGAGGCCAAGGAGCAAAAAGCTTCCCCACTCCAAGACACCCCAGCAGTCTACCACGGGGTGGTCAGGTAGACTCCGCCCTGCACCTAAATACCTGGTGGCCGGCCGAAATCCCCTACAGCAGTTCTGGGTGGGGTTTCCAAGCCTTTGTGGAGGGAGCCAAGGTGGGGGAGATGGCCTGACTCCAGGCATCCTAAAAAGCCTGGGTTGGGGTAGTCGCTGAGTCCCGCATCCCTGGGCTTGAACTCGGCTTCTCTCTTGGGTTGGGCTGTGTCCAGCTGTGGAGTACAGAGGATGACTGTGGTTGTGTTGTATGAGGTTTTCTGACTTCTGGGACCCTGGGGAAGGACAGGTCAAAGAGCAAAAACCTGCCCCAAACAAGGTGCCCCATCAGTCAACCTCAGGGCAGGCAGGCAGACTCTGGCCTGAACCTGAATAATTCGTGTCTGGCCAAGAGCCCTAGCAGCAGTTCTGGGCAGGACTGCCAGGCCTTTGTGGATGGAGGCAAGGTGGGGGGGTGGTGGCCAGGTCCAGGCTCCATACAAAGCATGGCTGGTGTAGTCGTGGAGTCCCGCATGCCTGGGCTTGAACTCCACTTCAAACCTGGGTCAGGCTGTGTCCAGCTGTGGAGTTCAGATATGAGAATGACTGTGATTGTGATGTGCGACGTTTTCAGATCTGGGGAGCCTGGCAGAGGACAGGCCAAAGAGCAAAAATCTGTCCCCACTCCAGGCACCCCATCAGTCTAGCACAACGGGCAGGCAGATTCCGCCCTGCGCCTGAATACCTGATGTCCGGCCAAGAGCCCCAGCAACAATTCAGGGTGGAGTCACCAGGCCTTTGTGGGGGAAGCCAAGGTGGGGGATGTAGACCCAGTCCAGGCTCCCTAAAAAGCCTGCTTGGCTTAGTCACTGAAACCTAGGATTGAACTCGGTTTCTCTCTTGAGTTGGCTGAGGAGTCTGGACTAGTGGGTGACTGTGGTTGTGATGCACACCGTTTCTGATATCTGGAAGCCTGGCAGAGGAAAGGCCAAGAAGCAAGAATTTGCCTCCACTCCAACAACCAATCAGTCTAGCACAGGGAAGGCAGGCAGAGACTCCGCCCTGCACCTGAATAAGTGGTGTGCGGTGGTGAGATGGAGAAGCAGTTCTGGGTGGAGCCAACAGGCCTTTGTGGAGGGAGCTAAAGTGGGGAAGATAGCCCCGTCCAGACTCCCCTGAAAAGCCTGGTAGGTGTAGTCGCCGAATCCCAAAGCCTATTTCTTAAAAAAATATTTTATTCCACAGTTATATAAAAAAATTACAAATTGTTCATGTTTGAGTTGGTCACCGACAGTTCTGGCAAAAAGTTCTCTTCTACCTCCAAGGCCGCTGGGGGAATGGATGAACTCACGAGTCTGGCACAGTTCCCAAAAGTCTTTTAATAGTACAAAAGCTCTTCCACAGCAATCCAATATAATTAAAAATCTCTAGCTCTGGTCAGATCTTAGGCCATACAAAAGTGCCTAAGTCTCCCACCAAACAGAAAGGATCTCACCTGAGAAGAGTCCTACACAAAAGAAGGAAAAAGGCAAAGGGACCTCAAGTCAGTCCCCTTATATGTAGCAAAGTAATCCTATCTGTGACAGGGAGCATCATGTCAACAAAGAAGCCTAAAGAGATTGTAGAAGGGCAGTGCCACACCCTATTACAGGTATAAACAAAGGTTACACCAAGAACTAATCCCTTCTACTGAGATTATCTCTTATGTAAAACACTGGAGAGAGAGAAAGAGAGAGAGGGAGAGAGAGAGAGAGAGAGAGAGAGAGAGAGAGAGAGAGAGAGAGAGAGAGAAAGCTGGTATAAAGTAATACATCTTAATTTCATGAGCTTCATGTAATCTAGATGGTATCCCCAAGGTCCTATTATTATCTGCACTTGGGTGATTCTGAGTACCTTGTTCTCTGTATACAGAAAGGGTCACACGTGCTTGAGAACAAACCAGCATGATCCTTCCTATAAACTTCCTATAGTCTCAATGTAGCCAGGGTGGTAGTCTCCTGGTAAATTCTAACTGTCTCACTCTGGGTGCAGTGGGTATAAAGAGGAGCTGTGCCCAATCTAGAAAATATAAAAGTCTTAGTAGATATATAAGTCAGAAGTTATTCAGAGCCAAGGTGACTTCTGTAACTGCCACACCCTCTATCATTGTTTACATAGAAGAAACATTTCATTAGAATGAACCTTGGCTTAAGTAGATTAAACTGTGAGTGGGTAAAACAGAAAAGCCCCCAGACTAGGTAAACCTGTCATCCAACACCCCATGGGTAGCTAAAGCAATCCTTGGGAAAAAGAAGGGATTCATCACCTTTCCCTACTTCAAACTGTACTGCAAAGCAGTAATTAAAACAGCACGGTTTTGGAATAAAAACAGACCTGTGGACCTATGGAATTAAGTATCCTGATGCATTTCCTCAAACACATGATCATTTAATCTTTGATAAATGAGCAAAAAGTATGAAATGGAGCAAGGAAAGCTTCTTCAAGATGACACTGGGAAAACTTGGCAGCTGCAAAGTAAAAATATGAATTTGGATCTCTGTGGCACAAAAGTCAGACGAAAATGGAATCAAGATCTCAATAAAGACCTGAATTCATAAAATATGTTGAAGAAAATATAGGAAAACCCTTTTACGACATTGAAGCTAAAGGCATCTTCACAGATGAAACACCACTGGGACTGGAGCCATAGCACAGTGGGTAGGTCATTTATTTGCCTTGAACTCAGAGGACCCAGGTTCAATCCCCGGCATGCCATACGGTCCCCTGAGCACCACCATGAGTAATTCCTGAGAGAGGAGCCCTGAGCATCACTGGGTGTGACTAAAGAAAGAAAAAAAAAAGAAGACTACTACAAAAACTACTAACAAAGCAATTGGAAGCCAAGATAAAAATATGGGACTATATTAAACTAAAAAGCTCCTTCACCTCAAAATAAACAGAGACCAAGATACAGAGACAGTCCACAGAATAGGAAAGTATATTCACCTAATACCCATCTGATAAGCGGTGAATATCCCGGATATATCAAGCACTGGTAGAACTTTTACAAGAAGAAAACAGCCAACTCCATCAAAAAATGGGGAGGAGAAAACAGAAATTTTGACAAGGAAGAAATTCGAATGGCCAAAAAGACATATAAATAAATGCTCATCATCACAAATCATCAGAGAGATGAAAATCAAAACAACTATCAGATATCATCTCACACCACAGAGACTGGCACATATCCAACAAAGCAAGAACAAGTGTTGGCATGGATTCAGGGAAAGGGGATGCTCATTCATTGTTGGTGGAAAGTTGACGGTACAGCCTGTTGGAAAACAATATTTACATTCCTACAAAGTCTGGAAATTTAGCTCACATTTGACCCAGCCATACTACTCCTGGGTTTATACCCTGGGAGGCCAAAAACACACAGCAGAAATGCCATCTACACTTTTATTTTCATAGCAGCACTGTTCACAAAAGCCAGAATCTGGAAACACCCAGAGTGCCTGAGAACTGATGATGGATAAAGAAACCATGGTATATCTACACAATGGAATATATGCACCAGTTAGGATAAATGGAGTTATGAAATTTGCCTATAAATGGATGGGCATGGAGAGGATCTTGCTGAGTGAAATTAGGCTGAGGGAAAAGGACAGATATAGAGTGACTGCATTTATTTGTGCGATATAAAAAATGACATGATAACAATATCCAAGGCCAGACAAACATGGATCAGGAGTTGTTGGGATCTGAGCTGCTAACTTTAGGGTCCAGCACTTTCCCACTGCAAGACCCTAAGGGCAAGACCAAGAAATGGGCCCTGCCCATATGGTCACACCCAAAACATCTGTGTTTATAGAGCTAAGGTGAGGCAGAATGTGTCTGGTCTTCTAATCTCTGATAACAGGAATATGTAAATCAATGGTCATTATCTTGCAAATGTTGCCTTGCAAATGCTAAATCTGTGACTATTTTCTTTTACATAGGCCCAAGGGCTTGCAAATGCCCTGTGATGTGTACTAGTACCCCTCCACCCAAATATTGTATAAAAGGCTTAAACTGTGTTCAGTAAATTGAGTATTGCTATCAGGAACTCCCCACTGCATCAGTGTCTTTCTTTCCTTTTACAACAGCAGCGGCCAGGCAGTTTCTCCCAAGTCCCTCTCTCTCCTTTTTCTGCAGGGATGAAGTCCAGCAAGATCTAGGTCTTGCTCATTTGTGCCGGGGGCTGCTGGCCAGGACCCCCAACAAGGAGGTCTTGTTAGTGGGTAGAACCTACTACAAAGTTGTGGCTGTCAGAGGTTAGGCAATGCAGAGAAAGGAACTGTGTACAATGATAATTGTAAGCAGTAATACCTGTGTAGAACTGAGCATTGAAAGTAGGCAAAGGATATACATGATAACCTCTAACCTTGATGTATTGCAAGCCACAGAATGTAAAGAAGGAAGAGAGAGACAGAGAGACAGAGAGATAGAGACAGAGAGAGATAGAGATAGAGAGAGGAGAGAGAGAGAGAGGTGAAAATTGACTGCCATGGATGCAGGCTGTGAGAGAGCAAGAAATCATGGAACGTTGGTGGAGGGAATTGTGGACTGGTGGAGGGATGGGTGCTGGAACACTGTATGACTGAAACCCAAATATGAACACTTTTGTAACTGTACCTCACAGTGGTATAATAAAAAAATTTAAAAAAAATAAATAAAATAAATAAAATAAAATGAGGTGATTTGATGTTAGGACTTAGGAGAAACTCACTTTCAAAGACACTGTGTTGTATTCTTGCTATTCTACAGTCCTAATTTTCCCAATCTTCAATTGAGACCTTGTAAATTGTGTGGCATTGATGCTTCTTAATGGTAATACTTGTTAGTTCTTTTTAATATCTTGTAAAACAATCTCTGTCAATTTTTTTTTTTTTTGGGTCACACCCAGGGTTGCTCCAGGGTTACTACTTCTGGCTCTGCACTCAAGAATTACTCCTGGAGGTGCTTGGGGAACCATATGGAATGTCGGGGATTGAATCCAGGTTGTCTGCATGCAAGGCAATGCCCTACACGCTGTGCTATTGCTCCGGCGATTGTGAATAGTGCTACATTACAATGAACACAAGACCACCAATGTCTTTTGTGGAAAAGAGTCTTTGAGTCCTTGGCATAGATAATCATAAATGAAGTTGCTGGGTGATATTGAAGCTCAATTTTTATTTTCTTGTCCAGAATTCTATGTTATTTTTAAAAAAACTTTGAAGCAGCCAGCAACATTCCCACCAGCATCAGGTTAGTGTTCCTTTTCTCCTCTATCCTCAACAGCACTGGTGGTATTTGATGTGTGTCAGTTTCAAGGGTGTGAATGATATTTCACATTTGTTTTGAAGTGCATTATCAGATGATAAATGATACAGGGCTCTTTTTCCATATACATCTATTTCTTCTTTGAAAAAGTTTCTGCCACATGAGTAGAATTCTATCCTGCATTATCTTGGTAATTGAAATCAGCCAGAATAATAAAAAAAGTAAAATAATGCAATAAAAAGGTCAAAGACATTAGAATTTGTAAACTGATCTGTAGAACTTATTTTATTTGTGGGGAGATGGCATCAGTGATGATGTGATGGGGATTTCATGGAAGATCCTAGGATGAGGGTGGAGGGAAGCAGAGACTCTAGTGTTTGAATGCTGGATACATAAAACCCTATCATTAAAATATTGTAAAATATTGTAAAATAAAATTAAGAGCAAAAAACAGAACAAAATAGCTTATTGTCACGATCATTTTCTCCTATATTCACTTACTGACATTTTAATTTTGTACAGCTAAACAATTAAGACTGACAATTACTAAACAAATTTTTAACAATATTTTAACTAAGATTTTCTGTCTTTTAGGAAATTAGTTTACTAATTTTTAATTATGAACTGAATCTCAATTTTAAATTCATGGAACATACTTTGATTAGAAGACATGTCAGGTATTAAACTGATGATAGATATTAAAGAACATTTGTTTTTCATGTACTTGTTGAAAATCTATTTCTTCTTTGAGAACAGACTTGGTGAGAACAGACTTAATATTAGTCAAAGTCCAAGAAGTGATAGACCACACTTTGGGAAATGCTGATTTCCAAGTACTTTGAAAAAATAAAAACTTCTGTTATTTTGAAGACTCCAGTCTTCCAACCTGCCTCGAGGTTTCTTGTATGAAAATTTAGGCTTATTCAAGACCATGTTCTCCGTAGAACACATATTTCACTCTAAGTTTCTTTGCTTGCTTATTTCCACTTTGGAAAGGCTTGTGTTCACTCGAACATGTATTTCTTCCTTTTCTCTCTCCTTAAATTTTTTCTAGATAACTTTCAATTACAACTTCCCTTGTGTCAAAAAAAGTTAAATGTTGGTCATTAAGAGCTCATTTAATATTTTTTTGCACAAAAGAAATTTAAACACTATCTGACAGATATTTGCGTATCCATTTAGGAATGTTTTCCTAAGAAGATATTCCATAATCTTCTGCAACCACCTGTTCAAATAGCCAGCTGTCAGCCTTATCATGAAGTATTTATTTAGATTTAACCAAGGAAGAAAATTAAATATTTAAAAGCAAAATCATTACAGTGATTCTGTCTTAGCAAATGTACCAAGGAAAGTGATGAAAACACAGGTATTTTCAAGAATATTTTCATTTATATTACAATAGTGAAAGTTCTGATAATGACAGTATTAATACTGAGACTTTGAAAACCTCAACTTTATCAGCATAAGCCCATTCAAAAATCAATTGTGCTCAATGTTTAGAGAAACAAATTGATATGATTCATGGAGTTGTGCTTGAACTCAATCTCAATCGACAAATCTGGATAATTATATTTTGAGATATTACTAGTTTTGTAAAAACAGTGAGTGGATGTAATCATTACAAAGACTCATAAATAGGGACTGGAACAATAGCACAGAGAGTAGTGTCTTTGCCTTGCAGCGGACAATCTGGGTTCAATCCCCACCATCCCATATGCGACTTCCCTTCCGAGCACCGCCAATAGTAATTCCTGAGTGCAGAGCCAGGATGAACTCCTAAGCATCACGGGTGTGGCCAAAAAGAAAAAAAACAAACAAACAAAGACTCATAAATTGACTATTTTTGGTAGTGAGAAAAGCTATTACATCTAATTGAGTGGCTATGACCTCAGGTTATTAGATGGTTTGAGTTGCCATTGTTCTATTCAATGTATTTAATTTCCATGCTTCCTTTGAAATTTTTTTTCAAGATTTAGAGTGAAAAAGTAGAAAATAATATTCTTTTCCTTTACTCAAAACCCTCAATATAGTAGAGGAGTATAAGTATTTTGGAATATAGTGAAGTAGAATAGAGTTGAATATAGTGGAATGTGATGCTATGAATAGGATAGAATAGAAAAGAAACAAAAAAGAAAGAAAACAGAAAAGGAAAGAAAGGAAAAATAGAATAGGAAATAAAAGATAAAAAGAAAAAAGAAGAAAAGAAAAGGAAGGAAAAGAGAAGACTAGAGCTTCTATATAATCTGTCATTACTCTGCTGGGCATCTATCCCCCAAACACAGAAACTTTACTCTGAAAATATATATAGACGCCTATGTTCATTAGAGTGCTTAGTACAGTAACCAGGATATGGCAAACCCCAAATTGTTCAAGTACAAATAAGTAAAAAGTATATTGCGATATATAAACAGTGCTTTATTGCACAGTCATCACTTCACACTTGTATCATTTGTCTTCCCATTGTTCATCAATTTGCTCTAGTGGGCACCAGTAACATCTCCATATGTCCTGTTGCAAGCAAGTGTACTTCAGGGGTACCTGCTTGCTCCAGAAACAGGAAAAGCCTCAAACCATTCCTTCATTCAGATCATGGAAATGAGGTCCATAATTGTTACTGGTTTTATGACATGTCAAATAAAACGCTGGTAGCTGGCCAGTCTCTGCCATGTAGGTCGTATATCTCAGACAAAGGTGATCATCTAGAGCATTTACTGATGAAACTCAAAGGGGAAAGATAAGTTTTTCTCTTGGTTGGAGCTTGGATCGCGATATATAAACAGTGCTTTATTGCATAGTCATAAGAAAATAAACTAGTTTTCAGTTTGGGGCCAGAGAAATAGTACAATGGGTGTGGCATTTGTCTTGCACATAGACCCCCATTCGATCCCCAGAATCACATATAGGTCCCCCTGAGCTCCACCAGCTCAGGGATCTATATGACATGGGAATCTCCCTGTGGACAGTTTCACAATGAAATTGACCATATCATTTTCAATCGATGGTTTCACCTGACCGATGTCCCCGTCGTCCCAAAATTCCAAACAGGATCTGACCACCATCTCCTTCGGGCAAAATTCTACTTAACACAACAGGAGAAAAGGCTGCAAAGTTTAAGAAGAGAACTCCCAGAATGACCACCAACTGGGAACTCTTTAGCACCATTGTGGCAACATGGGAAGATACCATCATTGACGACATCAATGAAGATACAACCGGCTGGTTCAGCAACTCCATGATTGTGCAAAGAATGCTGAGGAGAGAGAAAAAGAAGAGAGAGAAAGAGACACAAAAGGACGCCTGTCTTCAGAAACTCTCGAGCTCATTCACCAACGTGGCAAGGCGTGAGTCTCCGGCGCACCAAATGCTAACGTCATAGCTTGCAAAGCGGTGCAGAGGAGCCATAAAGGAAGACCTCAAAGAGAGAAGAGCAGAAATAATGGAAGATGCAGCAGAAGCCGGGAAAACCATTTGCACCGCCGGCCTGTACTTCACAAACTATAAGACCAAGATGACTGCCCTCCGACGCCTGATGGATCTATCACATCTTCCAGAAAGGCAATGGAGAAAATTATCCATGACTTCTATTCAGATCTCTTTGATAGCCATGTCCACCTGCCCACATACCAAATTCCACAGGATAGATATGTCATTCCCAACATTCTTCCTTCTGAAATCAGACATGCCATTTCGTTGGCAAAGAAGGGAACTGCACCAGGTCCAGACAAAGTCAGAACCGAACACCTGAAGAATCTTCCATAAGTACTCATCAATACACTAGCTCGACTCTTCAAATGGTACCTGTCCGAATGCAAATGCCCTCCCATGGAAAAACCAGCAGGACAGTTCTACTGTTCAAGAAGGGAGACATTCACGACATTGACAACTATCACCCCATCTGCCTGTTGTCCGTCATCTACAAGCTGACATGTTCACTCGAGTCATTCTGAACAGGATTGGGAGAACACTAGATGAAGGACAACCATGCGAGCAAGCTGGCTTCCGGAAAGGATTCAGCACAATCAACCAAATCCACACTATAACCAAGCACATTGAGGTTTGTAGGGAGTACAAGATGCTGCTCTGCCTCACGTTCATTGATTTAAAGAAAGCCTTTGATTCTGTGGAGACTGAAGCTGTCATCGAAGCCCTAGCCAAACAGGGCATTAAAACCCAATACATCAAGATCCTTAGTGAGCTGTATTACGGATTCACCACCAGGATCTCACCATTCTACAAAAAAGTGATCATTGATGTCAAAAGAGGGGTTCGGTAGGGTGATAAATTTCACCAAAACCCTTCAGTGCCACCCTCGAGAACATCATGCGACAATTAGAATGGGAAGTAATGGAAGTGAAGATAGACAGTCAGCAACTATACCACCTACACTTTGTCGATGATATAGTTCTAATAACACCAAGCATTAGCCAAGCGGCACAAATGCTGGCTGACTTTGCCCGAGAATGTGGAAAGATAGGTCTACAGCTGAATCTGAACAAAACTGTGTTCATGAAAAATGAACTAGTTCCAGAGGCCCCATTCACTCTCAATGGAACAGACATTTCTGAATGCAGCAGTTATGTGTACCTAGGTCGAGAAGTCAGCATGATGAAAAATCTAAAACCTGAGCATCGCAGGAGGAAGAGAGCGGCATGGAATGCCTTCAAATGCATCGAAGAAATAGCTAAAAGGACAAAGAACCTCCGGCCCCGGGCACATCTCTTTGACTCCACCATTCTCCCTGCATTAACATACTCCTCAGAGACCTGGGCCCTACAAAAGCAGGATGAGAATGCTATTCGGGTCTCCCAGAGAGGAATCAAAAGAGCTGTGCTTGGAATATCACGCCTCACTCAAGTGAGAGAAGGAATCTGGAGTTCTGACCTCTGTCGCTATTCCAGAATCAGGGACGTTGACTCCTTTACCAAGACATTGAAAATCAGATGGGCTGTACATGTAATGCGATTTGGAGATGACTGCTGGGCAAGAGCCATTACCAACTGTATCCCAAGGATGTCAAAAGATCACGTGGCCGCCAACCTACAAGATGGTCAGACTTCCGTGTCAAGACTCTGAAGGAATAGTTTGAGGCTCTTCATACTCCTGAATCAACCAGATGCCATTGGGCTACATTGGCACATGATAAGGTCCAATGGAAATGTTACAGATGTGTTGGGGAATGCCGCAGCGGTCCCTGACAGTGTCAGGACAGAGGTTGTCTTCTACCTCCGAGGGCGCCGGGAGAACAGATGAAAACTCACAAGTCTGGTGCAGTTCCAAAAATGGCTTTTAATAGTACAAAAGCTCTTCCACAGCACTCCAATATAATGAACAAACTCTAGCTCTGGTCCAAACTTAGACCATACAAAAGAGCCTAAGTCTCCCACCAAAGAGAGAGGATCTTACCCGAGCTGAGTCCTACTCAGAAGATGGAGCAAAAGGCCAAAGAGCAAAAAGCCAAAAGCCAAAAGCAAAAGGCCGAGGAGCCAAAAGCTGAAAGTGAAAAGGCCCAAAGCCAAAAAAGGTAAAAGTGAAGGGGCCTCAAGTCAGCCCCTTATATACACCAAAGTAATCCAATCGGTAGGGCCATGTCAATGAAGAACTCTAAACAGAGTGTAGTGCCACACCCTATTGTAGGTATAAACAAAGGTTATGCCAAGGTCTAATCCTTTCTACCAAGATTATCTCTTATGTAAAACACTGGAGAGAGGGGCTGGTATAAAGTAATACATCTTAACTTCATGAGCTTCATGTAATCTAGCTGGTACCCACAAGGTCCTTCTTATTATTATCTGCACCAGGGTGATTCTGAGTATCTTGTTCTCCTGTACTGAAAGGGTCACACTTGCCTGCTTAGAACAAACTAGTATGATCCTTCCTATAGTCTTCCTATAGTCTCAGCGTAGCCAGGGTGGTAGTCTCCTGGTAAATTTGAACTGTCCCACGTTGGGTGCAGTGGGTATAAAGAGGAGCTATACCCAATATAGAAAACATAGAAGTCTTCGTAGATGTATAAGTCAGAAGTTATTCAATCAAGGTGACTTCTGTAACTGCCACACCCTCTATCAGTGTTTACATAAAAGAGAGTTCTCATTAGAATGAACCATGGCTTAAATAAGATTAAGCTGGGAGTGGGCAAAACAACAAAGCTCCCAGGTTAGCTAAACCTGTCCTCCAACACTGATGTCCGCTAGAGCAAATAGATTAATAACTGAGATTCAAGTGATCAATTGATCAAGTGAGCTCCACCGGAGTAATTCCTGAGTGCAGTTCCAGGGGTAACTCCTAAGAATTGTGTGGTGTGACCCCAAGAAAGAAAAAAAATCTTCTCAGTTTGCTAGAATTTCAATGGAAGTAGAGGGTATCAGTTTAAGCAAAATATGTCTGCAGAACGAATACCTGATGCTATCACTCATCTCTAGTTTATAGAGAGACAAAGCAGACAATTTGACAAAATCAAATGATGACAAACTTTTGACTTTTTATTATGAAGCTTACATTGCCCAGATGTAGTCAGCTTGCTTGGGGAGAATGATAAGATAGGCTAGGTGTGCATAAGTAGACATCCCTCAGGTGAAGGACCTGAGGCACGCTGGTAGTGATTAGGTGCAGTCACGTTATGCATCAATACCACAAAATTTTAACACTATTAAAACCAAGTTACCTAAGTTATAATAATTACATAAAGAAGAAAATGATAGTGAAAGAATTATTCTATAATAATAAGTGAAAGTCTTATTTGGATTAATTATAACATTTTCATACAAATGTTAAATAAATTATAAAAATTGCGTATTTATTTATGAGGGGTTAGAGAGAGATGGTTAGGGACTTGTTTTTTCATATGACTATTTGATTCTGATCCGCCACCCCAGCAGAGCCTCACAAGAAGCCAGAGTAACCTCCGCAACACAAGGACCACCATTTTCCACTCTCCCCACTCGTCAGAACTCCACCCAGCAGAAGAGCTGATCACTGCTTGGTTCATCAATAAATGCTCGGGATTAGAGGTGATTACAACAGTATTACACCCACATGGCCGAGTCTGGCAAGCTACCTGTGTCGTATTTGATATGCCAAATACCAGTAACAATTATAGACCTTATTACCATGACCTGATGGAATGGTTTGATGCTCTTTATGTTCTTGCAGCTAGCAGATGTCTTTGGGCTACACTAGCATGTGGCAGGACGTATAGAGATATTATTGGTGCCTACTTGAGCAAATCAATGATCAATGGGAAGACAAGTGATACAAGTGATCTGATTCTATCATTCAGGAATTCTGAAATTTGTCAAGTATAATTGCATTTTATCATATAATTGGGTTCATTAAACATTTTTGTGAAATTGCATTGCCTGGAATTAATGCCTCAGAATGTGAATAATTCAAATTCATTTTTATACTAGTTACAAATATTTACCTACTATTTTATTGCCTCTATGTTTATAATTATCTTCTATTAGTTAATAAATCATCATTTAAACACACTAACTACTTTAAAGGTGAGAATTGTTTAGTTGAAATCTTGTTGGAATGAGTCATCTAATGTGTTAATTTTTTAATCGCTAATCCTCTGTGTCATAAAATATTTCTTGCAAACACATAAATTTATATTTTTCTACATTTTAGATGAGAATTTCTACTCACTTCTAGTTTTGATTAAATTTTCAAGCTCTTGCATTCCTTATACAACAGAGTATAAACTCATTCTTCAGCAAAAAATATTTTATAAATTTTTGGCCTTAAATTTTTCTCATTAATAAATTATTTTTAATCATGCAATAATTTTATACTAAAACTATTGAAAATTAGAAAATTTGTAATATAGTCCACATGATTTCAATGCTCAAAAAGTATACTAATGAAACTTATGACCTAATCTTCTAAGGTTTTATATTTCAGATTTTGTTGATAGAATGGTAGCAGCATATTTTTCCTGTGATTGATTTTTACATTTTTTAATTCTATTATTAGCTTCCTCCTCTGAATTTGCTTATTTTTTTGCTTTTTATTTTTGCAGAGTTTACTTAAATTGGCTTTTGTTCTTTGTCATCAGTTCACTAAAGTAGCAGGTTGGTATTTATTCGTAGTAACCTGACCTAGTTACCTATTTAAGTTTTAGTCCTTAATAGGAGCAACTCTCAGTAGCCTAGTTGATTTCTTCTCATATTGTTTTGTCTTTTTTATCTATTAATAAGACCTATTCCTTGACCAAAGTTTTAAGATCTTGCTCCCCTGAATTAGGGTTGTATTTCAAGCTCTTTTGGAAACCACTCCCATATTTTCCTACACTTCTTAATGGCTGGCATAATTAAAATTCACTTTCTTGGTGTTTTTTTTTTGTCCTTGAAGTGAAGATCACAAAAATTCATTAATCTGCAATTATGTTAACTGAACCTAACTTCCTTTGACTTTAATTGGCTTAAGCATTTGTAAAACAAGACAAAAGAAGTAGTATTTGTAAGGGAATCTGGGACATAGGGCCCAGAAACTCGATTTACTTTATACTCTGCGTAAGATTCTACTATACAGATTAAATTACAGCATAACATAAAGTTGCATCTTATGTTTATTTGTTGGCTTCTAAGTTTTTCCAAATTCTTTAGTAAATGATATCTTAGACAGAGGTTTCAACTATTTGCTACTCAAAGTGTATACCCTGTAATGTGTATCCAAGAAACTTGCTAATAATGTAGAATTTGGTAACCAACTGTGGAAATGCTAAATTAGAACCTTCAAGTTTAATAAATTTAATTTAAATATGTAGGTCAGTGGTAATAAGAATTGCCCATATCATAGTTTACACTGTGAGAAACTTACAAATTCATGCTAAAATTGTAGTCATTTCTGCACTAATTTACAATAGTTACATGTTAGTTATTTTCTTAAGTAACTGAAATACTTGTTTTGTATAATCCAAAATAAATGTCTATAAAATCTAAAAAAGAAAATCTAAGCCACAAAATTAAAATTGTATTTTTTTTAAATTTATTTATTTTTTTCCCCAAATTTTATTACACCATTTTAGACATACAATTGAAAGATGCTCATGTAGAGTTTTTGGTTCTACAGTGTTCCAACACCCATCCCTCCACCCAAACCCATCTCCCATCACCAATGTCCCCACCTCCCTCCCCCTCCCACACCTCTACTACTTGGAGGGTTCTGTATATCATTTCTCTCCTCTTTATCGCTCCCTCCCACCAAATTTTCCTGCACATCGTGGAATGCAGTGCATTAAAGGACATTACTGTTTACACTATTTTAATGGACCGCAAGGCTGCAAGCGGCTGCATGACCTGGGATCGAACTGGTTTTGCTCTGTTAATCTGGTCATGAGGTAGTATCCCAGCATCCGGACAGGGAAGGTGGTGGCTAGTGTGGTGGGCGAGTCTCATCTGGCTGCTTCCGGGAGCCCCCAGAGGTAATGGGCTCACTCCCAAAACCCATCTGTCCTCCCTGGAGACCCATGGTCAGTTGGGCCCCGGAGCGAGCCGAGTTCCAGCTTCCCCAGCTGCTTGTGAGGCTCTTCATGCTATGGCTGGTGGCCCAAGGGCAGCTCCTGGGCAGGGCCAACAGGCTCAACAAAATGGAGGGGAAGGGCCGACCCATGACTCCATCTGACAAATTCCCAGTGATTCCCGCTTCTGGGAGCCGCCGACCTTCCCCATCCATTTTTGTCGAGCCTGGTGGATCCGCCCAGGAGCTGCCCTGGGAGCCACCAGCCATAGCATGAAGAGCCTCACAAGAGGCTGGGGAAACTGGAACTCGGTTCGCCCCAGGCCCAGCTGGCCATGGGGCTCCCCGGGAGGACAGATGGGTTTTGGGGGTGGGCCCATCACCTCTGGGTGGTCCCGAAGCAGCCGGATGGGACTCCGCCCACCACCTTCGCTGTCTGGATGCTGGGAAACTACCTCACTTGATCACTTGAATCCCGTTTTTCATCGATTTGCTCGAGCAGGCGCCAGTAACATTTCCATTGGACCCTATCATGTGCCAATGTAGCCCAATGGCATCTGGTTGATTCAGGAATATGAAGAGCCTCAAAACCTTCCTTCAGGGTCTTGACAAGGAAGTCTGACCATCTTGTAGGTGGGCGGCCACGTGATCTTTTGACATCCCATGGGATCCAGTTGGTAACGGCTCTAGTCCAGCGGTTGTCTCCAAATAGCATTACATGTCCAGCCCATCTGATTCCGATGCCTTGGCAAATGAGACAACGTCCCTGATTCTGGAATAGCGACAGAGGTCAGAACTCCAGATTCCTTCTCTCACTTGAGTGAGGCGTGATATTTCAAGCACAGCTCTTTTGATTCCTCTCTGGGAGACCGAATAGCATTCTCATCCTGCTTTTGTAGGGCCCAGGTCTCTGAGGAGTATGTTAATGCAGGGAGAATGGTGGAGTCAAAGAGATGTGCCTGGAGCCGGAAGTTCTATGTCCTTTTTAGCTATTTCTTCAATGCCTTTGAAGGCAATCCATGCCACTCTCTTCCTCCTGCACAGCTCAGGTTTTAGTTCGTTCATCATGTTGATTTCTCTACCTAGGTACACATAACTGCTGCATTCAGAGATGTTTGTTCCATTGAGAGTGAATGGGGCCTCTGGAACTAGTTCATTTTTCATAAACATGGTTTTCTTTAGATTCAGGTGTAGACCTATCTTTCCACATTCTCGGTCGAAGTCAGCCAGCATTTGTGTCTCTTGGCTAAACTACCTCATGACCAGATTAACAGAGCAAAACCAGTTCGAGCCCAGGTAGGTGGCTCCTAGAAGCGGGAATCACTGGGAATAAAATTGTATTTTTATAGAACAAAAATGTTATAGCTTTCACCCATAATTAGTCAAAATTCCCATTTCAGACTGCAAGAAACGATATTTTTTTAATTACTTCCAACAATTTATTTGTTTTATGATATGAATATTTCGATTCTGCTTTTGATTTTTCAATTATACCCAAGGTGCTCAAGGATTATTCCAGAGTATCTGCTCACAGATTACTTCTGGCTATGTTCTGGAGATAGTATGTGCTATCGGAGACCAAACTATGTGGTTCCATGTATTCAACCCACGGTTATTACATACAAAGCAAATTCTCTAGCCATCTGAGCCATCTCCACTGCTCCATGTTTTTCCACTTCAAAAGACCACAAACTCACAATCAGATTATGGTATCTCTGAAATACAAGTGGTGCACATTAATGCTCTAATTCATTATGCAAAATGCTAATTGGATCCCACCATTGTGTTTCCTTAATTACGAGTCTGAGTCAAAAAACATGAAACTTCCAAGTCTTCCTTGGTTCTGTTTCTAATATTTAAAATTCCTATAGGAACTTAAGTTTGTCCAAATGTTTATCTAGTAAAGAAGTATGGGTAGAAACTGATACTATGAAGGAATTGGATTACAAATTTGGTGAAATACACCTCTTAAAACTGAAATAGATTTCCCTACACTGAGGGAGAATTACAGAGGTCTGTGTTTTATTTTTTTAAATATATACTGAGATCTGCTTTCTAGTGTAAGAACCAAGAATTTGGGAAATTTATGAGACCAAAATGGCTTACTTGATATATCTAGGCAGATCATGGAGTCTTTTGCAAGATTTCTTCTACTGACACCTCAGAGCTATAAATATTCAGTGGGGCAGAGAAAAGAGATATCTTAGTAACATCCAACTTGACCTCACCAAAGTGATGTAAAGTCTTAACATGTGGAATAATCTAAACAACAGGGAAGCTTCTACAATGAGATGAAAATGTCTATTTCCTAGAGTCTTGGATAATGGAACAAGATAATAAAAGTGTTTTGTAAGTCAGAAAGAAAAGCAAGTTTTTTTTGTTTTGTTTTGTTTTGTTTTGTTTTTTATTTGAGTCTGTAACTTAAGTGTCATATAAGCTTATAAATAAGTTTCTCAGTCTTGGGTATTGGACTGAATCATTAAGATAGCAGAAAAAAAGGAAATGGAAGAAAAGATCTGAGCTCTTTTCAATGAAGAACAATGTGGCCTGATGGAGTTAGGCATAGACTAGAGGAAGAATGAAAGAAAAAGTTTGCTAGGCTGAAGAAGGGATATCTATGGGGAAATAGATATGTGCTATGCAAACATTTCTTTTCCTTCGCAACCTACTAAAACTAAAATTTAAAATCTTTAAGTAGTGTGAGTGTAACGGAATTAAAAATATGACATGTTTGGTGTTATTTGCTTAGAATATGGTACACAGGCTGTGAAGATAGGAACATAATTGATATTTTATGCACATATTAATGAACTAAATAAAATTTTACTTTTCTGATTTTATATTATACCGATATATAGTATCAGAGGTTAGAGTTTGGCCTAATTTAATTTATTAAAATAAACCTACCACATTAGCCTCTCTTTTAAAATATAAATAAGAATGTACTTTGGTAATGTGTTTGTATTTCTTTTAAAAATGTGTTTCTGTCTGATCCTTGCTGATTTTGTTTTCTACTGCATTGACTTTATGCAAAAGCCTCCATTCTATATATACTTTTCTGGAAGGAACTAAGGTAATGAAAGTGGCTATGTATTTTGATAGTCACTGCTAGAATGATCTACGGAGTCTCATATCATTGAACACCTACTGGGCTCTTTGATTATGTGCAGTGGTATAAAAAACTGATTTTTTTATTGTATCAAGTTGATTTGAGACCAAGCTTTTCTATAACTTTCATCATTTTATTATTTTTTTTACAAACAAGAGGTTATTTTTAAAGTGAATTACTAAGGTTTCTCTCTGAGCTTGGATATAGAAAGTAACACACCACTTAATAAGCTGTGGAATCTAGTTACAATGTGTCTTATACTTTTCCTCTACATTTATCACTTGAAACATTTAACATTTACAGTTTGCTGGTGAATGAGTCTTAGAAGACAGAGATAATTCAATTTAAAGCTAAAATGAAATATAGACCATTATTAACACTGTTATGTTGTACAAATATTTTGGAATACCTGTCCTTTAAATAAATTTATGAGAAAAAAATTTTGGGGTGTACCCTATAATACTCAGAATTTATTCCTGGCACTGTGCTAAAGGATCACTCTTGGCAGGCTCAGTCAACCACATGGGGTGCTTGACTAACCAGGGTCAGCTACATACAAGGCAGATGCCTTACACACTGCTTTCTCTCCAGCCTTTCCAAAATTTCTCATGGCTTTTTCCATCCAAATTTGAAAATTTTTCCCTTGAATAATCAGTTGCTGAGGAATTAGTCCAATCTAATTCTAGAAATTATTTATCAAAGCCGTATCTTATATCACAGGCATAAATTTTCTGTTATAATTATATGATAAAGATACAGTAAGAAGAAATTCTATTTATTTTTATTTATTTATTTATTTATTTTTTGCTTTTTTGGGTCACACCCGCGATGCTCAGTGGTTTCTCCTGGCTCTGCACTCAAGAATTACTCCTGGCGGTGCTTGGGGACTATATGGGATGCCGGGGATCGAACCCGGCAGGCACAGGCCGGCCGTGGTGCAAGGCAACGCCCTACCCGCTGGGCTATCGCTCCGGCCCTGAAGAAATTCTAATTTTCTGTGTTTCTGTGGATAACATTTCATTAAGAAGACACTTAATTGTTCATCGTTCCTTAAGACTGTTCCAAGGATATCTATTTAGTATGAGAATTTTCCTCATTAGTTAAAACCATTAAATTCTATTTCAGGTAAAAATAAATCTCACCTGTTTCTGCTACTTTGTAAAACAGAACAAAAACTTTTGTGTAAGTAGAAATTGAAGAATTGGTTAAAAAAATTGAGAGAGAATATAATTGCTGGAAGCTTCCAAATTTTTAGAGAAATTAGTAGGATATTTCATGATTATATTTTCTATTAAAGAAATAAATGACATAAAATTCAGGATATTGTATACATATCTTAATTAATCTAGACTTATTAATAAATTAAAAGATTACCAATTTCCTATACTATGTATACTAACCTGAAAAATAGTTCTTAGTTAAAATCTTGTCATAAGGATGAGTATTCAACATGAACCATACTCAATATGATTAAGTTCATATTAGAACTAAAGCAGTAACAGGGCAATAAAGTTACAGGACTTTAAAGAGGTATATTTTGAAGGGTAGATATCAGCAACATCTTTTCTTCCTGGAAAAATATTAGAGTGAAGGCTTTAATAAGGATCTTCTGAATAAAGGCAAACATGTTCAAAGACATTTCTCCCAATAGAAAGTAGAATATGTTTGTATAATACAAAAAAAATTTTAACTACTGAAAAATGTCACTTTGGGGAGAGAATCAGACAGACATTCAAGGTAGACAGAGGGGGAAGGGATTGCTTGTTTTATACAGAACCACAGAGATAGTATGGCAATGTGAAATGAAAGAAAACACTCAAAATTATTATTACTTTTTTTTCTTTTTTGCTATTTAATAAAAGCTGTTCTCTTAAGTCTTCTCTTGATTTCTCCTGATCTGGAACTACTTGGGAATCACCTTGGTCTCTGCTTTCTGGAGTGCTCAGGAGAACCCAGATAAAACTGAGTGACTTGCTGAGTTTCAAGGACCTCTCACCTGGAATAAAATCATCCAGTGACGTGCTTAGAGTAAGTGTTTCAAGTCCTTTGTCTAGGGGTTATTTCACTTAAGTTATTTTGAGCTAATGTATATTTCTATCAGATGCTAGATGATGGTCATTTTTGCAGTTGTCACTGAGTTACTGAATGCCATCCTGTCAACTCAGTGCCTTTGCTGAATGTCCTGTCTTTTCTCTAGATGCAAACTCAAGTTCTTGAAATGACAATCTTCTTTTTGAGCTAATTTCTTAAAGAGTTTCACTTGCCAAAAGGAGTGTAGAATTTTGCTTATTTATTTAAGTTTAGTTTGAGATTGTTCATCCTGACATGTCTTAGCCCTTAGGAGACATGCTATTATCATGCTATTTCTTTTACATGTAACTAATCCCTAGTTATCACTCTTAGGTTTTATGCCATGAATGCAATGTATTTTGGATGTTTTCTGCTGCTGATTATGTTCTTTATTTTTTTTCTTTTGCTTTTTGAAGCAGCCGATTGAAGCGAGATATTCCCTCCTAGAAAAAATTTCAGAGTATGTTGTAATCGAAAAATGAATCTTAACTTCAAGAAGATGCCTCCTACCGTGTCAGAATCACCTGTTCAACCCTATCAGAAAAATCTCTAGAGTTCCCTCTGGACACATGCCCTGAGCTCAGATCTTACAGAGAAGATAAAATAAAAATCATACAGAAAGCTTGGTATTCTTACCTGATAGACTAATATTTCGACTTCTAACACTCACACTTTGTGCAGCGCTACAACTTCTACTTAAGTAACATTATGTGACATTCGAAATACTAAAGAAAGTGAGCCCTCAGAAGCTGAGCTTATTAAAGATCCTACCATGAAGTTTAAAGTTAAATTCAGATTTAGTGGTGAAATATTTCCACCTTACATTGTATTTAAAATTTTCCTGCATAACGATGGCCATGGTTACAAGTAGAAATATATTGAAGAAATATATTGTGGAAGAAATATATTGAAGTCATTAATCGAGACAATAACTGATACAAAATTGTGGGGGAAAGTAAGTTTTACAGTCAAATGATGGAAGATGAGCTTGTTCACCGGAAGTTTGAAATAAGTGATGAAGTAGATGTTGTCACCATAAAAGATTATATGTTGTATTCCAGTCTTTTAGATAAGATTCCCACATCTCGTGGTGGCAAAAAATAACCCTTGGCATAGACTAGAGCACAAACACATCCCCAAGACAATGATGATTTATGACATAATTGATTTCATATAATATGGAAATCTTTCAAAACATCTCAATAAAGAACTGAAATTTCTGATCCAGAAAACCACAGTCAGAAGAAATGCATCAGCACCAGCTAGATACTATTACTGAAGTGAGGATGGCTGAACCAATAACTAGTGTACAACCGCCTGCAAAACAAGAACCCAAAGAAGTTAAATACCTTATTTGTAGACCTAAACAACTAAAAGAGGAAGTTAAAAAATTGAGAAAACGTGTATGACACCTGTGAAGAAAACTGTGGCAGGTTCTAATCCTGGCCCGCCATCCCAACAGAGCCTCAAGAAGCCAGTGGAACCCCCACACCATGAGGACTGCCATTTTCAACATCAGGACACCGCAGCTCGCCAGAGCTCCACCCAGCAGAAAAGCTGATCTTACATGCATGAGATGAGAGGCGACTGCAAGAGTATCCCGCCTGCACTGCAGAGCCTGGTAAGCTACCTGTGTCATATTTGATATGCCAAACCCAGTAACAATTATGGACCTCATTCCCATTAGGTAATGATTAGGTAGGAATGGTTTGAGGCTTTCGTGTTACTGGAGCAAGCAGTTGCCCTTGGGCTACACTTAGCATGTGACAGGACGTATGGAGATGTTACTGGTGCCCGCCTAGCAAATCGATGAACAACGGAAGACAAGTAAGTAATTTGCTTTTTGAGCCACACTGGCTATGCTCAGGGGTAACCCCTTCACTCCTGGCTCTGCACTCAGGAATTATTCCTGGTGGTGTTCGGGGACCAGATGGGATACTAAAGGGATACAGCTGCATGCAAGTCAAACATCCTAACCACTGGGCTATCGCTCCACCCCCTTCTGCTGATTTTGAACCCTATCTTCTTTGTATCCCTTCTAAAAGTCTCAACTCACTGAAGTCTATTTTTACTCTTTCTTTACTCTTTCCATTGTGAATCCTTTAAGCATGATCAAATCACTTTAAGTCTATTTCACACTATTGTGAATTTTGCTTAATTTTATTAGTTTCAAATAGCTAGATAAAGTGCACATTTCCATTTATTTCTAACACATATTATTCCAAAACTGATTGGATGATGTATTCATAAAATAATATAAAAGTGAAATATTTTAACGTTAAACAAAGACAAAGGAGGGAAATTAAGTGAGCATTATGTTATATGTTCTTTGCTAGGTATTATACACAAATAGAACAATAAAATTAACCAGTTCTGAATGAGTTAATGAAACAATGTATTCTCTTTCAGAAAATCAAACACTACTCACATGCTGTTCTTCCCATACAGAAAACAACATGTATCATAAGGAAAAAATTTTTAAACTACTTATACCAAAAATCTATAAATTATTATGAGTAACACAATTAAGGATTAAAAAGTCTATTTTTATTAATTTTATAGGCAAATCAAATGGGCACATTCAGTTTTTAAAATGCAGTAATATTACATTTGTTATACTTTTTGTATTTAAAATTTTAATTACAATATCTTTATTTCAAGAAACTTAAAATAAAACTTCAAAATTAAGTTCCTAGATTCCACTTCAGTTTAATTCGAAGGTGATGACAATCCAAACATAAAACAGAGAGCACAAGCCTTAAAAAATAAGAAAATTATTTTCAAAACCCGCCCTAAAGGCTTCCCATTTGCAAATTCTTTCTTTCTTCTTTCTGATTCACCAAGTCAGTGCTGGAAGAATTAATGACTTGATGCATTGGCCGGGTGAAAAAGGCAACTCTGAAAAGAAGAATACTAAAAGTCCTAAGCTAAACAATGAATTCATTGGTCAGTTCTCTGGCAGCCTTCTCACTTCCGTAGGCATCTAGGCTTCCTACTGGCTGTGAGTTTAGAAGCCAACAGCTACCATTTATTAGACTCCAAAGCTAGAAATGTGTCCTAGTTTATATGTGTGTATGCATATGTGTATTTGTGTATCTTGCTTGATATTTTCATTACACATATATTAATTTTGTTACATAATAGGATGGAAACCCTCTGCTTACATACAGGAGTATTACTATGTCAGAAATATAATTGAGTATCTTTATAAAAGCTTCTCTAGTGTTGGAGGACAGACCTAGTTAGCTTGGGAGCTTTGCTGTTTTATACACTTAAAGCTTAATCTATTAACCTGTTCTTAAGAAAGGGTTCATACTAATGAGATCTCTTCTTGTAAGCATTAATGGAGGGTGTGGCAGTTACAGAAGTCACCTTGACTCTGAATGAGTAACTTCTGACTTATTATTATATATCTACTAAGACTTATATGTTATCTAGATTGGGCACAGCTCCTCTTTATACCACTGGACCCTGCATGGGACAGTTAGAATTTACCAGGAGACTACCACCCTGGCTATGTTGAGACTATCTTTAAGATTATAGGAAGGATCATACTAGTTTGCCATCAAGCAGGTGAGTGTGACCCTTTCAGTATACAGAGAACAAGATACTCAGAATCACCCTGGTGCAGCTAACAAATAAGAACCTTCAGGGCACCATCTAGATTACATGAAGCCCATGAAATTAAGATATATTACTTTATACAACCCCCTCTCTCTCCAGTGCTTTACATAAGAGATAATCTCATAATCTTGGAAGAAGACATTAGTCCTGGCATAATCCATGGTTTAGACCTGTAGTAGGGTGTGGCATCACCTTTCTACACTTTTCTACCATCTAGAAGCTGTTTAGGATTCTTTGTTGACAGGGCCCTCCTGAAGTTAGGATTACTTTGTATATAAGGGGACTGACTTGAGGTGTTGTCTCTTCTTGGGTGGAACCCTCTCTGGTGGGATCTACTTTGGACTCTCTCTCTCTCTAGTAGGAGACTTGGGCCCTTGTGTATGGTCCAAATTCTGACCAGAGCTAGAGTTCTTAAGCTATTGAATAATAAAAAGTGCTCAGACTCAGAGTTAGAAAGTAGAGGAAGTTTATTAAAAAGCTAGAAGAAAAGAAACTCCCCAGCATGAAAGGAACATTGCATAGGGCCAGTTAAGTGTGCGCCATTTTGTGTGTTGTTTATAGGAAAACTGGATATTTATGTCACTTAGCAAAAATATCAGAAAATTTCCATTAGTTTCCAGGAGTTTTCTTGTTAGTTAGGATCTATTTGTGTTGCTAAAATAAGATTAGCAGACTGGAGTGATAGTCCAGTGGGTAGGGCATTTGCCTTGTAATGTGAATCCGCCTGTGCCCGCCTGGGCTCGATCCCGGCATCCCATATGGTCCCCTGAGCACCGCCACGAGTAATTCCTGAGTGCAGAGCCAGGAGAAGCCCTGAGCATTGCTGGGTGTGACCCAAAAAGCAAAAATAAAATAAAATAAAAATAAAATAAGATTAGCATCTTGCCTCCCATTTACACCGGTGGGGACTCTTTGGTTATTAAATTTATTTTAGGTTCTTATTCCTCCAAATATGTTCCTTTGTCTCTTAATCTCTTATGATTTCAAGGAAAATTGAGGGTTCTTGTGAAACTTAAAGACCCACTTTTAGAAAGAGTCCAAGAATTTGCACTAATATTTAAAGTGTAGGATGGAGACAGCAACACTGAACTTCTTGCAGTGGTGGGCAATGAAGACTGAGGTTTCATTTTTTGGTGTGACATTTAGTTTTAAATAATACAGCCAATATAGTAGCAATCAGTAATAATGTGCACTTATCTTTCTTCCTCAAGGAGCATAATCCAAAATTTGGCTTTTTAGATCTATATTTATCTATAAATATTTATCTTGGATTAATTTAGTTAGTAATAGCTTTCATAATCGCCAAACTTGCATCGTCAAACTTAAAAGTTTTCTTAGATTCTCAAATTCCTCTTTACTTTTACCTTGAGTCCCCATAGTGGTCTTCCCCTACCACACTGATGCCTGCCCTAGATATCAGAGAAGTGCTATAATTATTCTATAAAAATGGCAGCCCTTTTACAATTTTTCTAGCCAATGCCTTGACCTGGAATTTGTCATACATAAAAATACTTCAGGTTCTTGTTACAGTGAAAGCCTTGCACACTTGCTAACTCTCTTTCATATTCTTAACATTAGTTTTATTTCGTTCTTTTATTGAGTTCATGGACTGAGAGATTCAGAGCTACTCTTAGAAACCACCCTGACAGACTCAGTGGACTATATGAGAGGCCAGGGAATGGGGCTATGGTGACTGAATGCTGGTCAATTCAGGTAAGGCAAGAGTCCTGAAGGCTGTATATGACCAGGGACTCTTATCACGCAGGCACCTATGGCTTCTCCCTTTAGCTTCTCCTTTCTGAACTGGGCCTATCCTTCTCTGGTGGTGCCTTGTTTTCTCCATCTCAAAATTAGCTCAGCATTTGAATCTTTAATGAAGTGGTCTTCCTGCCTTTAGATTGCTTCAGGGCAGGTCAATTTCTCTTAAGTTTTTTTATTTCCCAAAGCCCATTACCAGGGCTTGACTCTTAATCTGCCTGCAAATTTAACCCCCACCCCCCCAGAGATTTTACCCCTAAATCTTTGTGTTTTGTTTCTCATTTTTTTAATTTGGGCTATGCCCAGGAACGCTTATGACATACGCTGGCTTAAATACTTTAAACTTACTCAGGGTCAGTCCTCAAGAGTTTGGAAACAAGATGAAGCTCTGGGGTATCAAGCCTGGTTGTTGCTTGTAAGGCAAGCATACGTACTCACTGTATTAGTGCTCTGGCCCATCACCCCCTTTAAATCTTTAGGTGCATGGGTTAATGTCTCTTTGTGGGACTTCTTCATGCTCACGACGGACACAGACCATACATTTGCCTATGTATAGAGTGAAGTATCACTTTACCTTAGTATTAATGGATAAGACAATGTTTGATTTGGGTTTCAGAAAGAAAAAATGCAAGAAAAATCAGATATATTAAACAACCTTTTAAAGGACTGTCAGACACTAAGGAAAAAAGGAGGGCAAAGTGTTAAAGAGGACAAGAAAGCAATAGTCATAATCATATGATCTTGCTTTCTTCACTTTGTAGTTCTAGTGAATCTGCTGAAAAGACTCTTGATACTTGATGTTTTTATTGGTCTCCTGCAAAGAGTTGAAAGTGTTGGGTTTTCTTCAAGAGAGAAAAGAAGTTTCCTCAAGTCGCTGATGGGTTCTTATCAAGTTTGATTGGTTCTGTCAGAGTAGTAATGTTTTCATATAGATAAGATGGGACTGATTTATCATAGAAAAATGAACCCAAAAAATTCTGCAAGGGGGACCTGAGAGATCGTCATAGTGGGTAGGGTCTTTGCCTTGCAAGTAGACCATTTTACTCCTTAGTGTTTGGTCCCAAAATCTCCAGGATTTATTCTTCTCAGCATAGAGTCAAGAGTAAAGCTCCAAGCACTTCCAAAACAAACAAATAAATAAAAAATGCAAATACCACTAAATTTACAGCAGTGGTACGTGTTTAAACTGACTTTGGTACCCAGGCCTCCTTTTCCATTTAGACAGCAGTTGATTAGAAGGGAATCCAGATTCCCATATTTTTGGTAAGATCCAGCTACTAGATTATATTTTTGAAGGCTGATTTCTATTTGGGTGAGGCAAATTACACCTTACATTATTTAGCTGCTTCTGCACCTGTCCTAAATTAATAACACACTTTAAAACTCTCTGGAGTTCAATAAGAATTTCTCATCCAAAAGTGATTTCCATAAAATAATTCAAAGAAACAATGCTGAAGTTTTTATAGGAGCTAGAATCTCAAAACTCTGAGAAGGGCCACAGGTAAGAACGAGAGTCAATATTCAGAAATTTCCTTAAATAGTCGCCTAATATATTTTAAGGGTCTGATCAATTTTTTCTGCTTTTCCTAATGATTGGTGGATAAATTAGTGAAGAGTTGATATGATTTTTTTTCTTTTCAGGTCACACTCCAGCGACGCTCAGGGTTACCCTGGCTCTGGACTCAGGAATTACTCCTGCGTGCTCAGGGACCATATGGGATGCTGGGGATTGGCAAAAGCCCTACCCGCTGGGCTATCACCTGGCCCCGATAAGTGATTTTTAATTTTTTATTTTTTCTCATGTAGAATAAAATCTGTCTTTTAAAGTATAGAATTTGGCAAATTTTAATATAGTTACAAGCTAAAAGCTCATCAGTCAACCTAATTTTAGAACATTTAAAAATTTATTTTTATTATACCACGAGAAACAAACAATTATCAAGGTGTTCATAATTGGTTCTTGGTAATACAGTATTCCAGCACCCCATCCTCCACCAGTGCCCCATTTCCACCACCAATGTACCCCACCTCCTCTCCCCCACCCCCCCAGGCCTCTATATGTATTATAGCAGGTACCCCAGCTTCCCTCTCTGTCTTTCTCTACATCTTCCCCCTCCTCCTTCTTTTATACATTATTGCTAGCCCCTGCAGATATTTAGAGTAAATCACTCCTAAGTCTCTTTGTGCATAGTCCACGGTGAGTTTTAATCTGCTATTACTATTCTCATATTTAGTGAAACACTGGTATCTATTTATATCCTATAAATGAATGTAGTCATTCTATATCTGTCCTTTTCCTTCTGACTAACTCTCACTCAGTATGATAATCCCTATGTCCAACCATTTAGAGGTAAATTTCATAATTTCATCTTTTCTGACAGCCGCATAGTATTCTATAGTGTAGATGAACCACAATTTCTTTAGCCAGTCCTCTGTTCTCGGCACTTAGGTTGTTTCCAGATTCTAAAGCCATAGACAGTAAAGAGATGAATAAAGGGAAGTACAGATAGTGTTTCTCCCATGTGTTTTTCGGTCTCTAGGGTATATTCCCCGAGTGCTATTGTGGATCAAATGGGAGCTCAATATCTAGCTTTCAGAGGAACGCCCCTATTGTTTTCCAAAAGGGTTGGACTAGTCGGCACTCCCCACCACAGTGGATGAGAGTCCCTTTTCCCCACATCCACGCCAGCACCCGTTGTTCTTGTTGTTTTGATGTAAAAGCAGTCTCTGTGGGTGAGATGGCACCTCATTGTTGTTTTAACTTGCATCTCCCTGATAATTAAAGATGAAGAGCATTTTTTCATATGCCTTTCGGCCATTCGCACTTATTCTGTCTGGAAGCTTCTGTTCATTTCCTTCTCCCCCATTTTTGATGGGGTTATGGCTATTTTTCTTTGTGGAGTGCCACCAGTGCCTAATAT
>JAJIBD010020931.1:0-7500 GCA_021461705.1 Cryptotis parvus
GTGTAGGTGTACCACAGTTTCTTTAGCCAGTCCTCTGTTCTTGGGCATTTAGGTTGTTTCCAGATTCTAGCTATAGTGAATAGCGCAGAGATGAATAGAGAAGTACAGGATAGTGTTTCTGCTATGTGTTTTTCAGTCTCTCAGGTATATTCCCAGGAGTGCTATTGCTGGATCAAATGGGAGCTCAATATCTAGTTTTTTGGAGGAATGCCCATATTGTTGTTTCCAAAGGGCTGAACCCAGTCAGCACTCCCACCAACAGTGGATGAGAGTCCCTTTTTCCCCACATCCACGCCAGCACCGGTTGTTCTTGCTGTTTGGATGTGTGCCAGTCTCTGTGGTATGAGATGGTACCTCATTGTTGTTTTGATTTGCATCTTCCCTGATGATTGAAGATGAAGAGTACTTTTCATATGCCTTTTGGCCGTTCAAATTTCTTCTATTTGGAAGCTTCTGTTCATTTCTTCTCCCCATTTTTGATGGGGTTGGCTGTTTTTCTTGTGAAGTGCTACCAGTGCCTGATATATCCTGAATATTAACCCCTTGTCAGATGGGTATTGGGTGAATATCTGTTGTAAATCTACACTATGGAATACTATGCAGCTGTCGAAAAGACGAAATTATGAAATTTACCTACAAATGGATGGACATGGAGACTATCATGCTAAGTGAAATTAGTCAGAAGGAAAAGAACAGATATAGAATGACTGCATTCATTCATTAATAGGATATAAATAGATACCAGTGTTTTACTAAATGGGGGAAATGGTAATGGCAGACTAAAACTCACCATTGAATATACACAAAGAGACTTAAGTGATAAACTCTAAATATCTGCAGGGCTAGCCACAATGTGTAAAAAAAGAGAGAGAGAGATGCAGAGACAGAGAGAGACAGAGAGACAGAAAGAGAGGAAACGGGGCTACCTACTATTGAGGCAGTCTGGGGGGTGGGCGGGGAGGGGGTGGGGTACATTGGTGGTGCAAAGCGCACTGGTGGAGGGATGGGTGCTGGAATACTGTATTACCAAGAACCAATTATGAACGCCTTTGTAATTGTATGTCTCAAGGTGGTATAATAAAAAATTTTATAAAGTATATTTATAAAAAAACAAGTTGCATGGTTTGCAGAGGAGCCAAACTAAAGTATCAAAAGAGCATGTGAGCACTTAGCCATCAAGGATTGCAAGAGGAGGCCCAGCCCACTGCTGCCAGTCCCAACCATGGGACCCCTGGTTCTCCTCTCAGGCATTGCCCAGTGGACAATTCTCTAGCACCAGCTTCCCTGCCCTTTGCTGCCCACAATGAGACTCTTCCCCATCCACTCTCTCCTTCTCTTGGTTCTTCCTGCTTCTCTGGGACAATGAAGCCCATTCTACTCACCGTATGGACTGACATAGAAGAAGGACCGCTCTCCACAAGAACCCCAGGAAGCCTATCACATAGACGAAGGATGCTGAGTAGACTAAATCAGAAAAAATTAACTTTTCTGTCTCTATGGCTTCTCTGTGCCCAGTTGCCCCTTCCACCATCACCACCCGTTGTTCTGTCCAAACTTCCTTTCCATGTCCTGTTGGAGTCCTCTTACTGGCCTCCCCACGCATCTCAGTGGAACTTTCTTCAGGTCCTGGTTCTGCTAAGAACTAGCCTTTCTTGCTTGCCACACCTGCCCAGCTCTGCCTCATTTTTATGTCCAGTGTGTAGCACAGTATATAAGTATACTGTTTGGACAAAGTCCTCAGCATGAGTGAGTGAGACGAAAATAACAGAGAGATTTCCAAGCCCTTTTACGTAGATGGGACAAACAACTCAAAGAACTTCTAAACCTTGCCTGACCCCACATTGAAATGTGCCCCTCTTCCTATAAAGGAACCAAGAAGGAGAGAATAGTGCTGGTTTAGAGTCATTTAGAAGATGGTGGAGAAGATACAGTGGGTAGCACTTGCCTTGTGCATGGCTGGCTTGGGTTCAATTCCTAGTACCACATATCATGCCTTGAGCACTAGCAAGAGTCCTGATCACAGAGCCAGGAGTAAGCCCTGAGCACCTCTGGGTGCTGCACCACACCCCCACTTCTGTAAAACAAAACAGCGTCAGGCAGAAAGGAAAGATGGGATGATGTTCCCACACCTGCTGAGGCCTTTGATGCTTTCATGGGGAGAAGACAGGATGGAAAGGGTATCATATGCCCTCAGTACCTTTGCTCCCAGCTACTAATGCATTGCACAGTACAAATGTCCAGAGCCTCACTGGGAGGACTCTTTTTTTAAATTTTTTATTTTTACAATTACAAAGATATACAATTAAAAAGTTCATATTTGGGTTTTGGTCATACAGTGTTCCAGCACCCATCCCTCCACCAGTGCCCATCTCCCACCACCAACATCCCAGGTTCCCTCCCCCCCTCCCCCAGCCCTCCTCCATGGCAGGTTCTTTATTTCTTTCCATTTCTCTCTCTTTCTCTTTTCCTTCCCTCCAGACTATGAATTACAGAACATACATTAAAGGGTTGTCATGTGTATCTTTTTGTATCTATTTAATGCTCAGTTCTAGGTTGGCATTAGTACCCTCGACAATTGTTAGCACACTCTTCCATTTTCTGTCTTACCTAGCCTCTGACTCCCACACATTTGTGATAATTTCCACCTTTGACAAGACCTCCTGATATATGTTTCACTTGACCTTGGATATTGGTATCATAATATGTACATATATATTTATGTTATGCAGACAAATGCAGTCATTCTGTATCTGTCTCTCTCCTTCTGGCTAATTTCGCTCAACATAATCTTCTCCATGTCCATCCATTTATAGGCAAATTTTATAACTTCATTTTTCCTAACAGCTGCATAGTATTCCATTGTGTAGATGTACCGAAGCTTTTTATCCAGTCATCGATTTTCGGGCACTCTGGTTGCTTCCAGATTCTGGCTATTGTGAATAATGCTGCTATGAACATAAAAGTAGGGATGGTGTTTCTGCTGCGTATTTTTGGTTTCCCAGAGTAGATTCCCAGGAGTAGTATGGCTGGGTCAAATGGGAGTTCAATTTCTAGTCTTTGGAGGAATGTCCATATTGTTTTCCAGAAAGGCTGTACCAGCCGGCATTCCCACCAACAATGGATGAGTGTCCCCTTTACACTGGGAGGACTCTTGAATGGCAATCTCCACTGTCAGCTGAAAGCAATGGTGGCGTCCCTCATCGCGATACCATGACAGCTTTGAGTCCTTCCACAAATGTCTCAGTCCTGTAAAGAACACACCAAGCTATTGTGGGATGATAAATGACATTGCTATTCTCCCCACACATGGGACTGCTTCCATACAAATTTCCAACATCTCTTCCTAGGGGTGAGGGTGGAGAATGTCTTCTCTGAATTTCATTTATAAAGAGCCTTTGGTGAATGGCGCCACCAGCGAGTCAAGAGTGGGTCCCTTTGAGCCATGAGTGCTGGGTCAATACGTGACCAGCCAGTGCCTCAAGACCGAGCCCTCGTGTTTGAGCCTCCCCCCCATGTATGAATTGACAGTTTAGAGCTATGAGTTTTTTTCCTAGAGTGTGGAGAATCACTCAGAGACAACTGCTGTCAATAGGGGAACTGTGATGGCCTCTGAGCGCCTCCATCATTGTTGCCCCACAACCCTCTGTGACTCAGCTTCTACCCCTGACGATAAGAGGTAGACCCAATTGTCCTTAAGATCATTTTTAGTGTTACTAAAATCTCTGCAAATTATGGTGACTATGAAAACTTGAAAGTAGAAATATAAATATAATTTTAAAAAAAGTGTCTTGAGTATTGACAAACACCTCTGAGCCTTCTTTCTCCCACTTCTATGAAGAAACGTGCAACAGGGTGGTGCTTACAGATCCTAGGGTGTCCTTTTCCATCTGAGGCATCTCTTTTGCCTTTAAATCCTGCTGCTGGTCACCTTGTGGGGAAGGAGGCTGTAGGGGAGGGGAGGGTATCATTTCTGCTCCCTCTCCCTTCTTCTGTGCTTAGTTTCGAGACAATAAACTGTGTTCACATAATGAGAAGTTTCCAAGCTTATGGCAGAGTATGGCATTCACTGGGATGTGGCACTACTGCTGGGAATGCATTTCCATGAACTATTCCCAACAGGAAGTAACAGCTTGAAGTCTATAAGCCCAAGCATTAATGAGAGAACACACCTCCAGGATCAACTGCTGGGGAGATTACTCAGTCAAGAGGTAAACACATTTGCCTTCCCCCTCCATCTTGTCGAGCCTGGTGGCCCTGCCGGAGCTGCCCACGGGCCAGCACAGAGCCTCACGGACGGCTGGGGAGGCTGGCGCTCGGCTCGCGCCGGGCCTAGCTGACCATGGAACCCCGAGGAGGGCAGATGGGTTTTGGGAGTGGGCCCGTCGCCTCTGGGGGTCCCGGAAGCAGCCGGATGAGACTCGCCCAGCACACTAGCCACCATTTTTGCTGTCCGGACGCTGCAAAACTGCCTCACGACCAGATCAACAGAGCAAAGCCAGTTCGAGCCCAGGTAGGCGGCTCCAAGAGGTGGGAATCACTGGGAAGTCGTCAGATGGAGGCGTGGTCGTCCCTTCCCCCTCCATCTTGTCGAGCCTGGTGGCCCTGCCGGGAGCTGCCCACGGGCCAGCACAGGGCCTCACGGACAGCTGGGGAGGCTGGCGCTCGGCTCGCGCCAGGCCTAGCTGACCATGGAACCCCGAGGAGGGCAGATGGGTTTTGGGAGTGGGCCCGTCGCCTCTGGGGGTCCCGGAAGCAGCCGGATGAGACTCGCCCATCACACTAGCCACCATTTTTGCTGTCCGACGCTGCAAAACTGCCTCACGACCAGATCAACAGAGCAAAACCAGTTCGAGCCCAGGTCGCGCGGCCGCGCTGGTCCACTAAAATAGTGAAACAGTAATATCTTTTAATGCACTGCATTCCACGAAGAGCAGGAAAGTTTGTTGGGAGGGAGATATAAAGAGGAAAGAAATGACATCAGAACCCGCCAAGTGGTTGAGGTGCGGGGGGGGGGAGGGAGGTTGGGACATTGGTGATGGAAGATGGGTTTGGGCAGAGGGTGCGTGTTGGAACACTGTAGAACCAAAACTCTACATGAGCATCTTTCAATTAAAAAAAAAAGGTGGAATCTACCACAAACATGTGGGAATTAGTGGTTAGGTAAGACAGAGAAGGGAACAGTGTGCTAATATTTGTCAAAAAGTGATAATACCAGCCTAGAACTGAGCATTGAATATAGGAAAAAAGATATACATGATGATCTCTAAATGTATGTATTGCAATCCACAATGTGTAAGAGAAGAGAGAAAGAGAGAGAGAGAGAAGAGATAAAGAACTTGCCATAGAGGCAGGCTAGGGGAGGGGGAGGGAAGTGGGGACATTGGTTTTGGGAAATGGGCACTGGTGGAGGGATGGGTGCTGGAACACTGTATGACGGAAACCCAAACATGAACATCTTTGTAACTGTATATCACATGGTGGTGTAATAAAATATTAAAAAAAAAAAAAAAACCAAACTCATTAGTCCTAAGGACTCAGGCAGAGGCTTCCATCTTAATTATCAATAAAGGGGAGAAAATAAAAAAAAAGAGGTAAACACATTTGGGGCCAGAGAGATAGTAATAACGGGTGGGCATTTGCCTTCCAAGCAGCCGACCCAGGTTCAATCCCTGGCATCCCATATGTTGTCCTGAGCACTGCCAGGGAATCCCTGAATTCAGAGGCAGGAGATACTCCTGAAAATCACTGGATGTGTCCAAAAGAACAAACAAATAAAAATGTAAATAGATTTAAAGTTCAAAATGTTGATAGCTATTTCTCTCCTCTGAACAAGTCGTTCCATATGAAGAACGTGCTAGAAGTCTACTGAAATATCCACTCGCTTACTCCCTTTGAGTCATGAAACTACATATCTGGGCCTTCTTTGCCGACAGAGTGGCCAGTGAGTTGAAAGCAGGTGTTTTGTTTGATTCCTAGGACAGTGCTTTCTGCCCCAAACCCTTCCCTCTCTCTTCTGTACAGATTCCTGTTGTGATTGTCAAGGGCTGTATGCAACATCCTTCTTGTAACATTAAAATAGAAAGTAGGTACCAGAGATGTGGGAGCAGAAAGGCCAAACAACCCTGCATCCTGAAAAGGCCTCTCTGCAGTTTAGAAACAACCTCTGGACTATTTCTTAGACGCAAGCAAACAAAATCCTAATTTTTCTATTTCAGGCAGTGCTTGCCCACTAGCATCCTAGGTAGAGGGTCACACTGATTTCGAATCTCCCTAAATAACTGTCAGGGTATGCTGGGCACCTCGACAAAATCCAGGAGCAGTGTCAAACCTCAAACCATTCCATCAGGTCATGGGAATGAGGTCTATAATTGTTACTGGGTTTTGGCATATCAAATACATCACGGGTAGCTTGCCAGGCTCTGCCATGCAGGTGGGATACTCTCAGTATTAGGCTCTCATCTCATGCATTTTTTTTTAAAATCTATTTTAATATATTTATATATAATGTATAGCATAGCTCTTTCGATTCCTCTCTGGGAGACCCAAATAGTATTCTCATTCTGCTTTCGTAGGGCCCAGGTCTCTGAGGCGTATGTTAATGCAGGGAGAACGGTGGAGTCAAAGAGATGTGCCTGAAGCCAGAGGTTCTTTGTCCTTTTAGCTATTTCTTCGATGCCTTTGAAGGCATCCCATGCCGCTCTCTTCCTCCTGCGCAGCTCAGGTTTTAGGTCGTTCATCATGTTGACTTCTCGACCTAGGTACACATAACTGCTGCATTCAGAGATGTTTGTTCCATTGAGAGTGAATGGGGCCTCAGGAACTAGTTCATTCTTCGTGAACATTGTTTTCTTTAGATTCATCTGTAGACCTATATTTCCACATTCTCGGTCGAAGTCAGCCAGCATTTGTGCTGCTTGGCTAATGTTTGGTGTTACTAGAACGATGTCATCAGCGAAGCGGAGGTGCGGAGGTGGTGTAGTTGACGACCATCTATCTTCATTCCCATTCCTTCCCATTCTAATTGTCGCATGATGTTCTCGAGGGTGGCACTGAAGAGTTTTGGTGAAATGGTATCACCCTGTCGAACCCCTCTTTTGACATCAATGATCACTTCCCTTGTAGAATGGTGAGATCCTGGTGGTGAATCCGTAATAGAGCTCACGAAGGATCTTGATGTATTGGGTTTGAACGCCCTGTTTGGCTAGGGGCTTTGATGACTGCTTCAGTCTCCACAGAATCAAAGGCTTTCTTTAAATCAATGAACGTGAGACAGAGCGGCATCTTGTACTCCCTACAAACCTCAATGAGCTTGGTTACCATGTGGATATGGTCGATTGTGCTGAATCCTTTCCGGAAGCCAACTTGCTCGCATGGTTGTCCTTCATCTAGTATTCTGCCAATCCTGTTCAGGATGACTCGTGTAAACAGCTTGTAGATGATGGACAATAGGCAGATGGGGCGATAGTTGCCGATGTCACGGATGTCTCCCTTCTTGAACAG
>JAJIBD010020931.1:12500-108570 GCA_021461705.1 Cryptotis parvus
GGTTATGGTGATGGTTTTTGTGGGTGTTCCCTTACCTTCGAACTCATCAAATTGTGGGCAATCATTATGCACCGCTTTTTATGTGTCAGAAAAGAAAACCAGCATCCCCCAGCTGCTGGGAGCAGGACAGAGCTCACTTACCACACCTCAGCTCCAGAATCAGCGCCTTCCACTGCACTGTGCTTCTCAGTGTTGTTGTGATGGGTGTTGGGGTGGGGGGGACTGTCCCAGGAGGGGCCCCTCTCCCATAGGGGAGAGGGCAGGAGCTTCTGTATATTTGGGGGGGACTGGATGGGCGTGTCCCTGGGGGTGTTTGGAATCGAGCCTTGGCAGTGCTGGCCATGAGACCCCATGGACCAGGGAGGGTGAGATCTGGAGAACTTGGTCTTGCCACCAGGGCACCTTATCTAGGGGCTGGGGTGAAGCCCCAAGCTGTGAACTGCTGAGCCCTACTCTGCTTGGGGAGGGGAGTAGCCCTCCCGCCTGCACTTTCCTGTTTGCACGTGGCCTCCCTGTGAAGTGTCTTTCATAAAATAGAGGAGATCATTTCTAAGGGCTGTGGGTTTTGTTTTGTTTTGTTTATTGCTCTAAAAAGCAGTGAATTTGGAATTCCACATTAGTGGCTTGGAGCATTATCTCCTCAGTGGGCTCCCCAGACTTTGGTCCAGGTGAGAACTTGACCCCATCTCCCTGGGCCACCTGCCACAGTGAAGATTGCGCTGTCTCTCCCCAGTAGGGAGCAATTACACAATAGCCCCTGGGTTGCTAAGTTACAGTGCAGGGCCTGTGGGCTTGTATTTCCAGAACCATGCACTCCTGCTCTGCCCTCGAAAAATGCTGCTTTGCCCTAAGGTTTGCTCTCTCTCTCTGTCTCTCTCTGTCTCTCTCTCTCTCTCTGTCTCTGTCTCTCTCTTTCTCTCCCTCCTCTCCCTTTCCCTCTCTCCCCCACCTTGCTCTCTCTACCTTCTTGCCTTCCCCCCTCCCCTGACTCTGTCTCCCTCTCTCCTCCCCACCAGTATAGCGACTGGCTGGTCTTGCTTTCAGGGTATCTAACCTCTCTCTGCAGCTCCGGGCATCAGATGCTGGGGCCCACCGTGGAGTCTGAGCTCTCTGCCTCTCCCACTAGGCGCTGGCTTCTGCTTTCATCCATTTAGCTGCTCTGAGTCATGCTGTGTTTTGTTTGGTTGTTGTTTGTTTTTGCCTCCTCACGACCACACATAAGGTCCTTCGTTTGGGTAGGAGTGGGTTGAGGACACTTTCCTCAGGAGGAGCCGTAAGTGTCTTATTGCAGGCGTTCCTGCCCCTGAATTTATGCCTCGGCATCATATGAGTGATGGGGAGAATTCTCTTCTGCTGAAGAGGTTGTTTACCCGGCCTAGAGAGAAATGCCCACCCTGGGTCTCAGAAGCAGGAATGGAAGTCTTGATGGGGAATACACATAAAGCACCTCATGGGGACTGTGTTCAAACTCAGCTCCCTGGATTCCACCTCCCATTCCAAAAGGTGTGGATTCGGACCCAAGATTTCGCATTTCTAGTGTTCTGGGGAGAACCGGAGGGGTCACAGTGACCAGCCCCTCTCTCACTTGTGGGACGGTCCTTACGGCGCAGGCTGCCTGGCCCATGCTGCCTGGCCGGTGCACCAGGCCGGGGCTCTCTGCAGAGTAGCTGATGCCTCCTAGAGCTCCCACCCTCCTGCCCTGGACTGGAACCTTCACCGAGACTTCTCTCTGCACACACACAGGGCTCTGCTCCAAGCAGAGTGGCAGCTGCTCGGGGCAGGGGAACTATGCTCCCCCTTAGCCCTGCAGCCTAACTTGCATGTGGCTCTGTCAGGTTCCATCCTGTCTTGTAGAAGCAGGCTCAGCACACGGAGGCGGAAGCTGGCCCTGGGCGGTGTCTTCTGCCCCCAGAGAAGCCCCCTGATCCTGCGGCATCCCCAGGGGATAATGTGTTTAGATCCTTCCTCATGGCCCCAGCTGAGTATCCCAGCACGACTCCCAAGGCTTCAAAAGGAGTGTATGGAGACTCCTTTCTGGTCCCTGGACCTAAGTCTAAGCAGGTGGAAACAGCAGAGGATGGGCTCACACAGGAGCTTCCCAGGGAATTATCCCCAGACTCTTAGAAAGTTCAGGGTCATGAAGGTCAGGGAAAGACCCAGGAGCCGCCCAGGCTGGAGGGGATGCAGAGAGCTGGTCCCTGGAGGCTGATTCATCCTGGACTGGATTCCGCACCGCAGAATAGACCACGGAGCGTTGGCAGTTAATAGAGCAATCATCCCTCTTCTGCATTCGGAGATGTGATTTATTCTTGGTAGATGCAAACTGGAGGGGCTCTTGGGCACAGTGTTGCCTTAATGGGGAGGGGGTGGCGATGGGTCAGCTAGAGCAGTAGGTAAGAGGAAGGGTGTAGGTCCTAGTGGAGGCAGCATTTTAGCCTGTCTGAAACTGCTTCCAGATAAAAAGAAGAAACTGTAGCAGCTGCAGCGTCCAGCCAGTTCAGGCCCCGGAGCCTCTTCTGCTAACTGGGCCCCGGTCTCACTTTCCTTCCCTGTGGAGACTCGGACCTGCTCTGGTCCGCTGCTGTTCCTGTTCCTGTCGTACTAGGGCTGGACTGAGAGTGATGCAAGGAAATGAGGTCCTGGGAAACCCAGACCAAGGCTCGAGGGCCTGCAGCGGGGGCATTCCTAACCTGGCTTCACCCTGCAGAGCCCAAGTGGTCGCATGAGCCAGGGCCCTCACTGAGGACGCCCTGGCCTCCTGGCCCTGCCCACACCTGCGCTGGCAGCCTGGACTCCTCCGTCTCCACCTGGTTTGCCAGGCTCTGCCCAGCCATCTCCCTTGGTGGCAGAGCCCGGGCGTGGTGGACTCATGGAGCCTCGTGACTTGGGCTACAGACAGATTTGTAGTAGCGCTGCTAGAAAGTCTCCGCGGACAGGCGCAGGTGCTGCGGGCGGCTTATGTGACGCTGGAGGAGAGAGGCGGCTGCGTGAAGGACATCGCCCCCTCCCTCTCTCCCAGTCTCGTCACTCGGGGAAGTGCCGGGGAAAACCGAGGACTGATGTGAGTTTGCAGTGAACCGCTGCACAGTGCGTGCACACCGGCGGTCATCACACTGCCTCTGGTTACACTTCCTCGACTGGTGGGGGAGTGATTGCTGCCACCCGGGTCTCAGGAGCCCTGAACTCAGGCTGGAGCGAAGAAAGGCACAGTCAGCCGCGGTCCTCTCAGGTTCCCCAGGAACGTCACTTTCCCGCGCAGAAAGATCCTCAGGAAGGAGATGAAGTGTGAAGTAAGTTCATTTGGGAAATGAGGAGAGAGAAGGAGAATTTTATGCTCCAGAGCCAAGTACACATTCCAATAGTGTCACGGTGAGTCCCCAATACGGGGGTGTGAGCCATCAAGTAAGAAAACCCACATCTCTGGCAGAGATACATCTGCTTCCAAGAAGGGGACATACGCTTCTCCGTCTTTCTGGTTGGTTCATGTACTCTTTCCACAAACTGCCCCCCAGGACTGTTGCTGTGGTGTTTGTCAAGGGGGTGAGCCTCAAGCTCTTGAGGGTCATTGATATTCTGATGGTTATTGATATTCTGATGGTCACTGATAACAAAGGATGTTGCCTTTGTTTCAGCAACGAAGCCAGTTCTCCCAAGGGCTCCAGCCATGCTCTGGGCCCAGAATTCTGCATCTTTGCTGTTGTCGTTGATTTGGTTTTGGTTTCTGGCTCTGTGCTCACCTGCTGAGATTCGGGGGACCTGTGTGCTGCTGGGGCTTAAACGTGAGTTGCTGACATGCTTTACCCACTGTACTATCTCGCCAGCCCCTGGAATTTCGTGCCTAAAGATTTTTCAGGCTGGGCTCCTCTGATGGGCCTTGTGTCAGATGCCTTTCCGTGAGCCTCAGGGCTTGTTTGGATCCCCAAGTTGTCTGTTTTGCCCCCAGTATACACCCCCAGCACCTCCCCATCTCTTTGCCTGCAATACCAGCTGCTTACTTTGATCCTTGCCACCACAAAGGCCTCTATAGCCCACCCACAGAGGCCCCAAGGGATGCACCAGTGTGTCCTGCTCACTTCCCGGTGCTTCTCTGACCACCTCTTGTTTCCTAAAGTGAGGTGTCTTAGGACCCTCCTGGTGAATTACCAGTGCTGACATTTCAGATAAGCATATTTGGACTGTGCTTTTACACGATTTTTGTTAATTATTTTATATTTTAATTGAATCACGATGAGATACAGTTATGACGTTGTTCATGATTGGGTTTCATTCAATGTTCCAACACCCATCCCTTCACCAGTGCACATTGCTCACCACCTATGTCCCCAGTTACTTTCCCACCCCATCCCACTTGCCTCTATGGCAGGCTCTCTCTCGCTCTCTCTCTCTCTCTCTCTCTCTCTCTCTCTCTCTCTCTCTCTCTCACCCATCCCTCTCTCTTGCTCTCGCTCTTGCTCTCACTCTCTTGCTCTCACTCTCTTGCTCTCTTTCCTTTTGGGCATATGGCTTGTAGTACAGATACTGAAAGGTTATCATGCATATCCCTTTACTTTCAGCACTCAGTTCTTGCCCAGAGAGATTGTTTCCTATTGTCATAGTGGTCCCTTCTCTATCCTAACTTCCCTGCGCCCCGCCCCACATACACACATATTGTCTCAAGCTTCCATCCATGAGTCAGTCCTCCTGGCCCCCGTTTTTTTCTGTCTATGGATAGTAATCTCATAGTATTTTTTTTCATATCCCACAAAAGAGTGCAGTAATTCTGTGTGTGTCCATCTCCTTCTGAGTAATTTCACTCAGCATGATCCTCTCCATGTCCATCCATTTATAGGCAAATGTCATGATTTCATTTTTCCTAACAGCTGCATAGTATTCCATTGTGTAGATGCACCATAGTTTCTTTATCCAGCCATCAGTTCTCGGGCTCTCAAGTTGTTTCCAGATTCTGGTTATTGTGAATAATGAGCAGTGGATATGGAAATATGGATGACGTTTCTGCTGTGCGTTTTAGACCCCCAGTGTATATCCCCAGAAGGGGCATATCTGGGTCAAATGGGAGCTCAATTTCTAGTTTTTTGAGGAATGTCCATATTGTTTTCCAAAAAGGCTGGACCTTTCGGCATTCCCACCAACGATGAATGAGAGTCCCTTTCTCCCCGCATCCACGCCAGCACTGGTTCTTCTTTTGACGTGTTCCAGTCTCTGTGGTGTGAGATGATATCTCATTGTTGTTTTGATATTAAAAGCACATTTATAAAAGCACATTCAGGCTGCTTTTAGGATAAAAGCACATCTCAGTGACACATGGAAGAATGTGTCCTTGGTTCTCAGTGGGAGAATGAACAGCCTTGAGAGTACAGCTGTCATTTTGTCAATAAGTGGAAAACTTCACAGCCCATCATGGCTGGGGCGCTGGAGGGTCTCCTGGGGAGTGTGGTGGGCACCAGCAGTACACCCCCTCCTCCCCATGCCCAGAGGCAAGTGGGGGGTCTCCAGTTAGAAGCCTGGCACAGCTGGGGGTGGACGGGGGTGCCTTAGTTCTTCCTAGGTAGAATCGCCAGCAGGGAGGCCCACTCCAGTCTTGGATGCGCACATCATCTTCACTCAATTAGAACGGTTGCTAGGAGCTACCAGTAAGGACACTGCACATCTTAAACAGATTACTGGCTTCTCCAGGACGGAGCATGGCGCTGTATGGTCTGTGTCATGGGTCTCTGTGTGCCCACAAGTGACGTGTTGACGCTCTTTCTCTCCGTGACTTGATTTAGAGATTGTGCCTGTAAGGGGCTTATTATGGCAAAAATAAAGTCCTGAGACTTTATTTTAGTCTTTATTTTATGAGACCTGGGCTCCTAGGCCTGCTGGGTCCTTAGCAGGAGAGGGAGCAAGACCTGGGAGCCCCCTCTCTCCACACACCCACAGCATGGTGATGGGAGCACGGTGGGCGGCGCCCCTCAGCGGGCTAAGGAGAGGGACCTTGGGACAGCCAGACCTACTAACACCTGGGACTGGCCTTCCTGGCCTCCGTAAGCAACGACATGGATTTCTGTGGTATTTTGTGATGGCAGGTTGTGCTGCCTAATGGCAGCCAGGTGCCCACCTCCCCACCTGGACACATCCCGCCAGCTGAGCCCGGTCTTCATAGCCAGAACTGTCACTTAGGGGTCAACGTCCAGGCCACATGCCTGCCCCTCACTTCTCAGTGTGAGTTTATACCCCTGCCTAGTTGGACAGATAGTAGAGTGGGTAGGTGCTTACCGTGCACACGGCTGACCCAGGTTCTATCCCCAGTGCCACATAGATGTGGCACAAACCCACATGTATGTCGGTTTTATTTATGTCTCCATAAATAAATCCTGGAGTTTTCACTCCTTATCAGACCCTCATCCGAGCCTGTGTCTGAAGCTGGCCGGGGTCTCCAGCTGTGAAACCTGCCCCCACTGTTGGATGAGCAGCTTCAGACCGTCATCCCCAGGACACTCCCCACTGCCCTGCTCCTGCGTGGCAGCTCTGTGGTGTCTGGGAGCCGTGACAGCACCCACCCTGCCCTGCAGTGCTTCTCCGAACAGATGGGGTCCTCGAAAGGAGGGTCACTACCTCTGGGAAGCGGGTAGCATCAGCCGCTGCGGAGCGGGTTGAAGTGAGGGACAGTGGGGGGGTGCGTGAAAGGCAGCAGCTTCCGGCTGTCTTCCTCCATTTCCCAGGGGCTCTGTGGGGCTGCTTTTGGTCTCTCCCTTTTCTGTCTGTGAGCATATTCTTGCTCTCTCAAGCTGTGCCCTGGCTGAGCCACGAAGTTCTTTGTGCTTCGCACCAGTTGGGTCCTCAGTCTGGTGCCTGAGGAAGCAGAGAATGACACCTGGGGTGACCTTGGCACCCCACCACTGTGCCTGCAAGGTGATCTGGGAAGCCACCTCCTGACACGCACCTGAGCTCTCGGCCCGTGGCTTTGGAGAGAGGGAGGCCATGAAGCTCGGTGGTGGAGCACGGGCTTTGCCTGCAGGAGGACTTAGGCTTCAGCCCAGCACAAAGTGAAACAGGAAAATGAAATGAGACAAAACCAGGAAAGAAACTTCATCACACCTCCAGGTAGGAAAGCTCAGATTCACCTCCTGGATTCAGGACAAGGTTTTTTTGTTTTTGTTTTTGTTTTTTTGTTTTGCATTTTGGGTCACACCCGGCAATGCTCAGGGGTTACTCCTGGTTCTGTTCTCGGGACTTAATCCTGGAGGTGCTTGGGGGACCATATGGGATGCCAGGAATCAAACCCCGATTGGCTGCATGTAAGGCAAATGCCCTCCCCGCTGTGGTGTCGCTCTGGCCCAGGACTAGGATTTTTGGTTTGACTTTTTAGAGAGAATTAAGCAGAGGGCAGTGGTCAAAGTAGCTTTAGGTCTTGCGTTTGGAAGTTTCAGATGGGGACAGGAGGGAGTTTCACCCGCAGGTGGAATATGCGCTTTGTGACTCGGCAGAGATGTCGTCTCGTTCCTAAATCCTGGTTTGGGAGGGCAGGGTGTTGATGTGCTATTGCATCCATCATGAGCAGTGTTTGCTCATGGTCTCAGAGCCGGCTGCTGGGTCAGGCGCTGACCTTTGAACCAGTGCTTTCTGGGGCGATAAGGCAAGGAACGGCTAATACAGGTGAATCATGTTGGCGGGCTTTGTCCCCATCCCCAGACGTGAATTGGCCAGACCTTCCTGGTTGTGAACTCCCTCGCTTCAAAACAGGCTCCTGTGATGGCCTTTGGGCCCTGCTGTTCTGGCTCTGCCAGCAGCCCCCAGCCCCAGCTCAGTGATCCCTGACTGTAGAGCCAGAAGTAAATCCTGAGTACCTCCGGGTGTGGTACCTGAAAACAAAAACAGAGTGGGGTGCCCGAGCTGCTTTGAAAGCCCATCATACAGGGTTCCACATAAGCGGCTGTAGGAAAAGCCCATGATCCAGGGCTCTGTCTAAGTGGGAGAGGGTTGTGACTGGGGAGCTGGCAAGGAGGAGTTTCAGCTTGGGGCTGGTGGCCAGGTCCTCTGACTGTCTCTCTGCCTCTGCCCACACATCGGCCTGCCTGTGAGCCATCTCCGGTGGGGTCTGACCCTCGTTGCAGATAGGGCAGCTTCTCACTGTAGTTCATGTCATCTCCGCAAATATCCGGGTTTATGATTTTCTGTCTCTCCTAGCCTTGCGTGGTGAGATTGCACCCTGGCATTTACTGCCAAAGGACCAGCCCCTCCCCCAGACACACCTGTCCCCCTGCCTCACATTAACCGGAAATGAGAGTGGGGAGGTCCCACAAGGGGGCGGGGTTGGGAGGGAGCCTGTGCCAGGCCGTTGCCACTATGGGGGACCCCCTGCTCCATCGGGGAACTCTCTGGGCACCCGTGTCAAGCCCCCTTAGTGCTCTTGCTATACCCATTCCCTTCAGACTTTTTGCAGGCTGCCTGGTCTATAAGTGGTCAAGTTAGCAACCCAGACAGTTCGATCTCGGGGCCATGCTTTACCCACCACAAGCCTTCCTTCATGCTTTTCCCTGGGAAGACAACGCTTGAGCCCACGTGCCTAGCGAGGTCCGTTCAGGCCAGCCCATCTGTCCTGCCCCTGTCCACACAAGCACCTACCCATGCCCCATATCTAGGGGCCCAGGATAATTGCTACTGGGCATGTCAGTTGTTTGGTTCAGGAAATGTCTGCCGGCTTCTCTACAGTAAAGTTTCTTTTTTTTAATCTTTGTAATTAATCTGCATCTCCCAAGGACTATGCAAATATCCTGGTTCTCATCTTAGTTTCATCCTCTAATTTTAGCATCTATCAGTGGCTCTTGCCTGGAACAATTATTTCTTTGATGTTTGCCAAGTGGTGATTTCCTGTCTCTTTTATTGCTCCTCCATTTATTAATTAGAATTGTACTTTAAGAAAGATTCACCCTTTCTTCCCTATTTGTGTATTCAATTATTCATATCAGTCTGGACTTGTGGATATTAATTTTACTCTGTAGGTTATAAACCACTGCTATTGCTTTTTAATTTTGTTATTTGACTTACCCAGATTTAGTCACTGGACTAAATACTTCCAAGGTTCTGCCATATATATATCACCATTTAAAAACAAACAAAGTTCCTTACATTTGGCATTACAGGATGTTCCCAGCTCGTGTTGTTCTTCCCCTCCAGGCCCTGGAAACTGCTGCCAAATAGCAGAGAATGAGGAGGTGCAGGCTTAGCCTTCATGCATCTGCTTCGTGCATGAAGCTCTGCCGAGAGCCTCCCTCTGTCCGAGAGTCCGCTCACAGCTATAACCCAAAGCCAAACTCAAACCAGCATCAGTGTTGAGGAAAGGCACCGCGTGCTCACAGCTGGGCTCCAGTGATGTCACTAAGGGTTTCTGTCTTTGGCATGTCTCCTCTGCAACATTGCCCTGGCATTTTGGCTCTGCTCTCAGGCTGCTCCCTTCTTGGTCAGCAGGTGGCAGGCAGCAGCCAGGAACCGCCTTCCTTTCTCTATCCACCAGGTGGGATTGGTCAGCAGGTGGCAGGCAGCAGCCAGGAACCGCCTTCCTTTCTCTATCCACTAGGTGGGATTGGTCAGCAGGTGGCAGGCAGCAGCCAGGAACCGCCTTCCTTTCTCTATCCACTAGGTGGGATTGGTCAGCAGGTGGCAGGCAGCAGCCAGGAACCGCCTTCCTTTCTCTGTCCACTAGTGGGAGCTTGGACTAGGACTCAGATCCTGGGATCTGCTTTGCCCTCTTCAGGACTCCATGGGCCATTTACTGAGCGGGAGTACATGCTTTCTGCTTCCTGTGCACAGACAAAGTGAGACTGACTTGGTGTCTGTACCAGGGGAAGGGGCCACTCTCTGAATCTAGGGCTTGATTAGGAAAGGGAAAGGGGCAGGGTGCTAGGTAGCCCTGGCATCTGCTTTGTCACTTATTAACATACTTGACCCAGAACCCTAAGGAGCTGGCCCTGACATCAGACTCAGCCACGGCACCTCACAGAGCAGCAACATCTGCCATGTGGCCTCCCCATCCATCTCCTACTAAGATTCAAAATGCTTGTTCCAGTGACTGATGGAGAGTGATCATTCCTACCTCGGTGCTGATCCACACTGGTATCATGTGGGACAAAGGCAGCCATGCAATTCCAGCATGTTTTAAAACTCCTTGCATTGTGCTTCTCCTGTGGCCCCTCTATGAACCATCTAAAGCCCTGACAATTTTTTTCTTTATGTAACTATTTAAACACTGTAGTTTTTAAAGTTCTCCATATTACAATTGCTTCAGGCATTCGTTGCTCCAATGCCAATCCCACCACCTGTGAGACCGTCCCTTCCACCATTGCCTCCAGTTTCCCACCCACCTTTCCAACCCAGCCCCCTTAGTAGACACAAAATAATTTATTGTGTATCACTTGTTCCAATGAAATGGTAAGTGAGGGCCAGAGCGATAGCCCAGCGGGTAAGGCGTTTGCCTTGCATGCAGCCAGCCTGTGCCAGCCTGGGTTCGATCCCCAGCATCCCATATGGTCCCCTGAGCACCGCCAGGAGTGATTCCTGAGTGCAGAGCCAGGAGTAACCCCTGAGCATTGCCGGGTGTGGCCCAAAAAAGCAAAAAAAAAAAAAAATGGTAAGTGAAATTATCAAAACATCTTTCCGAGGGCTTCCTGAGCTAGTTGTTGATAGTGGAGTCTTCTGTGTTACTGTTTTCATTTATTGAGCTTAGTGGGCTTCTGTGCTACTTTCCCATCTAATTTGCTGTGCTCCTACTGGGCTGTCAGCATTATGAATTTGAAGGTGTGTGGCCGCATGCTCCAGGAGCTGAAGAACTGGGATGATTCTTTCACTTATCTTTTGAGATTAGTCTTGATGCAGGGAATCTGGGCCATTTATATGCCAGAGGCTCTGGAGTGTGGGTACAGCTGCTGGGGCTGTTGCAGGGTGGGGACTCAGCCATGCACCCCCCTCCCAAAAGAGCCCCAGAGTTTTCAGCCTGAAGACTGGTGTACTTGGGAGTTGTATCAGCTTGGCATCTCTTCCACTATTAGCTATGAAGTTGGGCCATTTATATGCTGGAGACTGAGGGATGTGGGTACAGCTTCCGGCAGTTTGGGGAAGGAGGTTGCTTACCCCACTTGAAGGAGACCCAGAGTTTTCAGCTTGAAGACCTGTATACCTGGGGGCTCATTGGCTTGGAGTCTCCTCTAAGATTCCTCTCACTTTTTTTTTTTATTATTTTACCTCTGCTGAATTCTGCAGCTTTCTAGGTAGAATCTAATTTCACGAAATTATTGTTGTATATCAAACTAAGTGGAAGTCTGAGAACTGAAGAATAAATACAGTGACCAGAATTTAAAAATTACCAAATAGGAAGGAGATGACAAGAGAAAGAATCAGTGAACAGAACAATAAAAATTATCCAGTACAGAGAATGACAGAAAATAGACTTGAAAAGATGGGGCCGGAGCGATAGCCCAGCGGGTAGAGGCGTTTGCCGTGCATGCGGCCGGCCTGTGTCGGCCCGGGTTCGATTCCCGGCATCCCATATGGTCCCCTGAGCACCACCAGGAGTGATTCCTGAGTGCAGAGCCAGGAGTAACCCCTGAGCATTGCCGGTTGTGACCCAAAAAGCAAAAAAAAAAAAAAAAAAAAAAGAAGAAGAAAAAGAAAAAGAACCAAACAGGGCCTCAGGCTCCTATAAAGCATGGGGGCGGGGGGCAGGCAGGTTGGGGATGTGTGTTTGGTCACACATGGTGACACTTAAGGTTTATTCCTAGTTCTGTGCTCATAAATCATTCCTAGTGCCGCTTGGGGGCCAGACTGGGTGATGGTGAGTGAACCGTAGTTAGCTGCATGCAAAGCAAGTGCTTTAACTGCTGTACGATCTCTCCAGCCCCAAGTTTTTCACGGGGGCCTCCTCATGGTGCTTTGGGGCCTGGTCCAACTCCTGGCTATAATTGGTGTGGAACCAGTTTGATGGTTCAGTGTGCCAGCTGGATACAGTGGGGGAAGGGGACTGATGTCATGCTTGATCCCTTGTCCATGCAAGGCATGTTCTCCACTTTTTAAGCTATCTTTCTCACCTAAATTTCTTTTTAATCCCTCAGTATAATTGGAGCCCTGTGAGAGCAGTGTGATTTTAGAAAACTAATCAGCAGACTAGTGTCTAAAATCTCCCCAGATTTGGGCTAGAGCAATAGTACAGCAGGTAGGTCATTTGCCTTGTACACAGCCAACCCAGGTTTGATCCCCAACATCCAATATGGTCCCCAAGCACCATCAGGAGTAAATCCTGAGTGAAGAGCAGGAAGTAACCCCTGAGGATCACTGGATATGGCCCCAAAATAAACTTAATAAATAAAAACTTCCCAAATTTGGTAAAAGGCATGAACCTATAGATTTAAGACTAATTAAAATCCAAACAAGATACCCTACGCATGCGCCGCCCCCAATTCACCAGTGCAAAGGAAAGGAAAACTCTTAGGAGCCCCAGGAGAGGAAGGATGCAGTGCTCAAGGGAGCGGCCATTCAGATGCAACAGATGGCCCCTAAAACAGGAGACAGGAGAGAGGGCACGGCATAGGAGCTCTCACCCACAAAGCCATATCCACCAAGAACGCACTCTAGGGAAGACGCTGAAGTCAAGACATTTTGCATGAGGCAAAGTGAAGAGATTTGGTGTCGGGGACACCGCTGGGGTCCCCAACAGTGCCGGGAAGCGAGTTTCCTTCTACCTCTGAAGCTGGTGGGGAATGGATGAAGACTCAGGAATCCGATGCAGTTTTAAAAGGCTTTACTTATCACAGGTTTAGGCATACAAATCAGCAATAGGAAAAACCCTGTGCTTAGGATTCCCGGCTAGAACCCCAGCCAAGTAGGCCAAGATGGCGGCCACCACGTGTAAAGGCCCTGTAGAGAAGAGACAAAGACAAGACTCCCAAGAAGAGTGCAAGCCCCAAAAGAGAAAGTGAGAGAGGAAGCAGGCTGGTTTTATACCCCTGCAACTCAGACCTCCCACTATTATGGGAAGCAGGAAGGGTCAAATGCCCTTAGGTAATTTCTCCCAGCACCTCACCTAGGCCCTATTATATGCTAATGTTTTGAGCCAAGATCTGCCTGGAAATGCCTTTATAGGGTAGAGAAGAGGGTTTCTGAGATGGCATGCCTCTGTACCAAAGACTATACTAATGCCAGTTAAATATTTCTCCAAGCCTTCACAAGAGTCTCGTCTACTTCACAGTAGTTTTGTATTTTAGTTCCCTTTGAGTTATCAGGGAGCCATGCTTGCTTGCTTGGAGGCAAACAGCATTTCTCTCTGGTCTAATTACTTAGAGCTCCAACGTGGCCAGGCAAATATGCTGGTAAGATCTAGCTAGTCCCACGATGATTGTGGTAGCATGAGAGAATACTTATACCAGCCAGTACAGAATACATGGTCAGATATACTGCCACATTTAAACTACCCCTCTATCTACAAAGTGACCTGCAGGAGGCAATCCAGGGCAGATGCAGAGGCTTTTAGGCTTTTAGGGGTCCTGCAGCAATTTGGGGTTTGGTAGGTTGTTTTTTACCCTGGGGGCATGGAGCACCGCACCTGTGCTTATTCCTGGCTTTGTGCTCAGGGATCACTCCGGACAGAGCTCTAGGTACTTTATGTGGTGCCAGGGATTGAGCCTGGGTTGACTGCATGCAAGGCATGTGACTTACCCTCTGTACTCTCTATGGCACCAAATGATCTTGTCAGCAGATCTTCCCAGAAAGAATCACTAATGGAAATTCTTCAGGAAAAGAAAATAATAATGGAAGGAAACTCGGAACATCAGAGACAAAGAACAGAAAGCATAAAACTATGGATTAGTGTAGACTTTCTCTTTTTTCTTGAGGAAATTACATTTGTCAAGTGATGCACAGAACTGCCTGATGTGGGTCTTCATGAATGTAAACTTTAGATAATTTTAAAGGGAGAAGAGGAAAGTAAGGGGTAGGGTCCCAGTTGTCCAAACCTACAGACTGTAAATCGCATCTGCAGATGCCTTGAGGCAACCACTAAAAAAAAAAAAAAACTATAAAAAAATAGTTCTTAACACTAGAGATAAGCAGAATGGAATTTGGATAATCCGCCAGTACACTTGAGAATGAGTAAAAACTGAAAGATGCAGCCCCAGGCTGCCCCTCAGCCCTCCTGAAGCAGAGCCTCCGGGATGTGGTTTCCAGGGGAATTCTAGCAGCCAGCCAGGTCCAAAGTGTTCTGCCAAACACCTCATCCGCCCAAGCAGGCTGTGGTCAAAACCAAAGTCAGGGACCCGCACCCCCTCACCCACCCACCCATAGAAGCCTTCTGGGAGGGAGGGAGCGATAACTTTGGGACAGTTTTTTCTCTCATCCCTATTATAAAATGTGCCAAATGGTGCTGGGTCCAGAGCTGTTGTGGGCAGCAGAGTCTGACTCCTAGCAGAGCTTGAAATAATGGCAAACAACCCATGTCAGCACCTTCTCTTCCTTCTCTCCTCCTGCAGACTTTTGCCAGTCCACAGGGTGCCTCTCGGGATGGGTGAAGCGCCCCAGACCTGCAGCACTGTCCCAAGGCCACCTTCTCCCTAGGGCCCCCGGCAGTGGCGACCGCGGGCGTGGCGAGGATGCACCTCTCTGCAGTGCTCAACGCCCTGCTGGTGTCGGTGCTGGCGGCTGTGCTGTGGAAGCACGTGCGGCTGTGCGAGCATGCAGCCACCCTGGAGGAGGAGCTGGCCCTGGGCCGCCAGGCCCCGGAGCCAACCCCGTGGTGAGGATCAACTACCCCAAAGCCCTGCAGATGCTGACGGAGGGCGGCACGCACATGGTGTGCAGCGGCCGCACACACCGACCGCATCTGCCGCTTCAAGTGGCTGTGCTACTCCAACGAGGCAGAGGAGTTCATCTTCTTCCACGGCAACGTGTCCGTCATGCTGCCCAACCTGGGCTCCCGGCGCTTCCAGCCAGCCCTGCTCGACCTGTCCACCGTGGAGGACCACAACACCCAGTACTTCAACTTCGTGGAGCTGCCGGCCGCCGCCCTGCGTTTCATGCCCAAGCCTGTGTTCGTGCCCGACGTGGCCTTCATCCTCAACCGCTTCAACCCTGACAACCTCATGCACGTCTTCCACGACGACCTGCTGCCTCTCTTCTACACGCTGCGCCAGTTCCCGGGCTGGCACAGGAGGCCCGGCTCTTCTTCATGGAGGGCTGGGGCGGGGCGCACACTTTGACCTCTACAAGCTGCTGAGCCCCAAGCAGCCGCTCCTGCGGGCGCAGCTCAAGACCCTGGGCCGGCTGCTGTGCTTCTCTCAAGCGTTCGTGGGCCTCTCCAAGATTACCACCTGGTACCAGTACGGCTTCGTCCAGCCCCAGGGCCCCAAGGCCAACATCCTGGTCTCGGGCACCGAGATCCGGCAGTTTGCACACTTCATGATGAAGAAGCTGAATGTGAGCCACACGGGTGCCCCCTGGGGAGGACTACATCCTGGTCTTCAGCCGCACCCAGAACAGACTCATCCTGAATGAGGCGGAGCTGCTGCTCGCCCTGGCCCAGGAGTTCCAGATGAAGACAGTGACCGTGACCCTGGAAGACCACACCTTCGCGGACGTGGTCCGGCTGGTCAGCAATGCGTCCATGCTGGTCAGCATGCACGGGGCCCAGCTGGTCACTGCGCTCTTCCTGCCCCCGGGGGCCACTGTGGTGGAACTCTTCCCCTACGCCGTGAATCCTGACCACTATACCCCCTATAAGACCCTGGCCACGCTGCCCGGCATGGACCTCCAGTATGTGGCCTGGCGGAACATGGCGTTGGAGAACACGGTCACACACCCCGAGCGGCCCTGGGACCAGGGGGGCATCACTCACCTCGATCGCGCCGAGCAGGCGCACGCATCCTGCAGAGCCAGGAGGTCCCCAGGCATCTCTGCTGCCGCAACCGGAGTGGCTTTTCCGGATCTACCAGGACACCACGGTGGACATCCCATCTCTGGTACAGACCATCCGGCAGGTGGTGAAGGGCCGGCCAGGGCCACAAAAGCAGAAGTGGATGGTCGGCCTGTACCGGGCAAGGTACGGGATGCCCGGTGCCAGGCGTCAGTGCAGGGGGCCTCGGAGGCCCGCCTCAGCGGCCTCCCTGGCAGATCCCGTGGAATCTCCAGTACCTGAAGGTGCGGGACGCCAAGTACGAGGTGTGGCTGCAGGAGCAGGGGGAGAACACCTATGTGCCTTACATCTTGTCCCTGCAGAACCACACCTTCACCGAGAACATCAAGCCCTTCACCACCTACCTGGTGTGGGTCCGCTGCATCTTCAACAAGACCCTCCAGGGACCCTTTGCAGACGTGCTGGTGTGCAACACGTAGTGCGCATGCGCAGGGGGTGGGGCCACTCACCCTTTAATTTATTTATTTTTGAGCAGACCCGTGCCCCTAAGACCACTGACTGCAACTGGGGTATGGGCTTGGCAGTGCCCCTCTTTGTGTTGGAGCTATGAACAATTCCCACCCCCTCCCCACAGTGCCCTTCTCCTATTCTGAGCGCCCAGACACCTGGAGAAGGAGGTTCATAGGAGAAGGAAGGGAAGGAGAAGGAAAAGAAGAGTAAGAACCCCAAGGAATTACGTTTTCTCTGCCATCATGTAGTTTCCTTCTGAATCTCTCTGGGAGGGATCCAAGAATCTGGAAATGGTGAGCAGTTGTGGGGTGTTTGGGGCATGTGGGTCCTCAACGTCCATCTTGGAATTCAGCCTGTTGCCCCATGAAGAGTGTTTGGAACGCCATTAAAAGATTGTGACCATCTTTTTGAGTCCTTTTATTGGACAGTTGTGGGGGCAGGGTATCCATTATTCCTGATTGCCCACCAAGGTGGGGTGGCACTGGGAAAGCTTCAAGGCCATCAGAGGGAGCCGAGCAGGTGGGGACCTCCCTTTGATCACACCCACTGGGAATGATGGACGCCTTCTGGTGAGCACGTTGGGACGGGCAGGATGAGGAAGTGATGTTCCTGCAGGCTGATTCTGAGGCGCAGCTGGACATCAGGGCCCAGGCTGCAAGAGGACCAGCCCTCACACCAGTCTAGGGACCATTCTCTTATCCCTCCCCATTCCACAGCTCTACCTCGGGACTTGTGAGGGCAGCTTTGGCACTGAACTCCCATAGGAGCCACGGTTAGTGTTCACAGTGCCCAGGGTCCTTCCTGAGACGATGTCCATCCCATTGTATGAGTCATGACTCAAGGAAATAAGCTTCTGGGCATCCTCCCAGACTCTCATTTATCCCTAGTGAGATGTGGCTTATCAGCCCTTCTCCCTGCAGGAGTCTCATCAGATACCACACCGACATTCACCTTTTTAATCTGACTTCCATGGAAAATCTAGAAAGCTCACTCGAGAACAACTGTCTACTTAGAAAGTAATCGAGAGAAAGCAGTTGGGAGAACGCCTTTTCTTCATAGGGAGACCCTAGCACAAGTCCCAGCCCCTAAAGTAGAGAAGGATGGGACTGGGGGTTTCACCTTGGCTGGAGCTTAGCCCTGGGAGAGCAGCAGGCTGACAGGCATTCTCCAACCAAAGGCATCGTGCACCAGCTTCCTAGCCACTAGCTGAACAGCCAGGGAGTGGCTACATGCCAGTTGGTCCTGTCTTATCTTGGAGGAGGGCCTAGACAGAGTGCTGTGCTCTTCTCAGTGGTGTTTCAGGGATGCTCCCCTCTCTGTGCTATGGTGACCCTAGCACAGAGACCTAGGTGACCACCTTCTGGTGGTGCTTGGGGGATCATGTGTTGCCGAGGATCAAGCTAGGGTTGCCCATGTGCGAGGCAAATGCCTTAAACACCCTGTATTATCCCTCCAACCCTATTTAGGCAGATATTCATGGTCACCTTGAGCCTTCACAGCATTCCTTCCACCCAGAATCTTTTTAAATCACACTTTCCACCTGCCACCATCTCAAACTGCCGCGTAACCCAAACATAAAGATTCTGTTTGGGGTAATAGCTCAGGCAGGTGAAGCATATGCAAGACCCCTGCTTGGATCCTCAGCACCACATGGCCCCTGAGGACCACTGGGTATAGTTCTGATGACCCCCAGCACTGCCAGAGTGAGCTTGGGCAACCTCTGAATAAATAGATGAAAACATTCTGAACCCACCTGATAACTTTCAGAATAAAATAACTGTGGAGTGTACACACACAAGACATTAAACCAACACTTTCCATAGTGGGTGACACTGTCCCCCTGGGGATCATGGTACAATCCTAGGGTGATAGGAGTGGCTTCTGATACAATCGGGGGCCTTCCTTTGTGTTCACTTAAGAAAAATAGATTTGGGGGCCAAAGCGATAGCACAGAGGGTAGGGTGTTTGCCTTGCACGCGGCCGGCCTGTGCAGGCCTGGGCTCGATCCCCAGCATCCCATATGGTCCCCGAGCACCGCCAGGAGTAATTCCTGAGTGCAGAGCCAGGAGCATCTGAGCATCCCGGGTGTGACCCAAAAAAGCAAATTAAAAAAAAATAGATTTCCAGGAGGCTTTCTCAGTGAGAAATTCTGCTTTGTTTTTGTTTTCCTGAAAAGGAGACAGTAGGCTAAATCCATTTGGGAATCTGTCTGTGTCTTAGACAATGTAAGACTATATGTGCAACATATATGCAAAGATTCTAAATTAGAAAACTATTCTAACTAATAGGTTTATTATGGAGCTATAAAGATGATTCAGCATTAGCAAATCAAAGAGAAACATGTATTCTATAGACATTGAAAAGGCAATAACAGTAAGTCACTAATCTTGAATCAAAAATTTATTAAAACTTAAAAGTAGAAAATTTCTGAACTTAGTGAAAATGTGTTAGAAACTTTCTTTAACTTAATAAAAATTTGTAAATATTTGAATCTGTGATTTTCTATTTAAAAACTCTAAGATATAGGGGTCAGAAAGATAGTACTGCAGTTAAAGTACATATTTTGCATGCAGTTGAGTTAGGTTCAATCCCCGGCACCACATATGGTCCCCCTAAGTTACACCAGGAGTGATCCTTCAGCACAGAGCCAGGAGTAAGCCCTGGGGCCACTGGGCGTGACCCCAGAACCAAATAAACACTTATTGAAGGCAATTTTAAATTTTTACTGGATATTATTGAAGAATGAGTGCTATGATAAAGCATGTCCCTTAATGAGAATGCACAATATTGCAAACAGGTCAAATTCTCACTAATTAATCTATAAATTTATTATAATCCCCATTGAAATGCTAATGGAATTTTGAGGCCACTGGGAACTGGGTCACCTGTTTCACAGATTAACATTATTATAAGCAAACGCACAAGAAAAGTGAAAAAAAGCTAGAGAAAAGATGAGAATGTATATTTACTTTCAGTGAAATAGTAAAATAAATGTAATTGAAACTGTCATATTAATGCAGGAACTGAAAAGATCAGTGGAGTAACAGAATTGATAAATGAAACTGAACATCTGGGGACAGTATATTGTGGGATCAGTAGAGAACAAGCGAATTATAGAATAATGATGTTAGAACATTTAATCTTGGTGGAGTTTAATTTAGGTTTGATCCCTACTTTACACAGCTTTCAACATAGATTTTATATGGATTGTTAAAGCTTTTCATTTAAAATAAATACTCTATAAGTGTTAGGGAAAGAGAAGCCATTATTTCAATAATCTTAAAATAGTGGCAGCCTTTTGAAGAAGGCGTGAAAGTCAGAAAATTTACAGGGAATGATAAACAGATAATAAGGCAAAGAAATTTAAATTTGCCACTTGGCAAAAGACTCCATAAACAAAGTCAAGAGACAAATGACAAGACTGGAAGAAAATATTTGCACATATCTAACAGAGAAAGATTGATTACACTAATTAGACTTAAAGATTGCTAACAAATTAGCAAGGAAAGAACAAACATCTCAAAAAGAAAAAGACAAAATGCAAATGACTAACATGCAAGTGAAAGATTAAAGAATTACCATTTTAAACTTAGTTTTTCCAGGGTTGCAGAGCTAGGACAACTGTGAAACATTTGTCTTGCACCAGGAATAGCCCCACCATGGGTGACCCAGCCTGCCCCCTCAGTACTGAAATAGATGAGATCAATAAAAGTTCAATAAAAACAAAGAACTTGAAAACAGTAAACTTTTTATTACTTCACCCTAAATAGGAATGAATGTCAAGCAATTAATACCCCATTCTTAATCGGAATGGTAATTAGCACCATCAGTTTGGGGGGGGGTGCCCCTCAGAGTCAAATCTGTGGGAATCTAGCAGAAATACTTGCACCTTTGCAAAGATGTCCTTGGCAGTATTGTTTATAATTGAAAATTTGGAGCTATCTACATGTGTATCAGAATACAAACAGCAAAATTAAAAAAAAAAGTATGCTCCTGTCTTGGAATTCCATGCAGCCCTGATTAAAAAGGGTTGAAGTCTAGAGATGGCCTGTATGGAACATGCAACCCACACGATTGGAGAGGTGAGGCGGACTGGGAAGACAGAACAGAGATTGTGCTCGCAGTAGAAGCAAGAATGACTAAATCACCTGTGGCCATGCGTCCTCAGTACCGAGGGAGGGCTTTGAAGCCAACAGCACCCTGGTCCTCTCAGCCTGCCACTGATACCATATTTTATTTTTTAAAAAAGGTTGGTAAACAGATAAGCCATTTTTATTTGCATGGTAGTGCATAAATAAAATATATGCATACACATCTTGGGATTTCACTTTTTCTATACTTATTTATGAATTTGTTTTTAGTGAATATGTGTTAGCTTTTATCATTCTCAAGTCAAGAATAACAAGGATTGAACAGTTAAAGCTTTTAAGGACAAACTCATTAATGTTTCATTCCTTAGATCTGCAACCAAGAGCCCCATGGGAACACAATAAACAGTTCTGTGAAGATCCTTCAGTAGACTCGGTTCGTTCTTGTGTATATACACACACACACACATGCACACATGAACACACACAGCTGTCCAGCTGTGCATATGCATGTGGAGTGCACAGTTTCACAGTATCTGCATTAGAGCAGCTTATAGAATATTCTTGAATGTTTTCACTGGTTCCAGGGGTTCAGCAGCCAGCTCTAAGAAGGTAGGAGTGTTGTGTGATTGAAACCGCAGCACCACAGCCACGCCCACCCTCAGGCACGACCACGGCCCCTGACGTCCATGGAGTCTGGGCTTCTGGCTTCTTCCATTTATCTTCGAGATGGAGGAGTCCAGAGCAAGTTGGTCATGGGGCCAGGGACTCTTGCACTGATGCCTGCCGTGAGGGACCCCAGCCGGGAACAGAGGGCCCTGCCTCAGCCCTCAGGGGGCTCCTGGACCCTCATCCCTGAAGAGCGTGAGGTTGTGTCTCTGGATGTGTGCCAGCAGGGCCCGTCCCCGTTGCTCCAGCATCTGGAGAACTGGCTTCAGCCCTGGGGCCCCACCTTGACTCTCCCAGAACACCAGGTCCGTCCAGCAGGGAGTGGAGCAGCAGGCTCTCTAAGCACCCTGACTCCAGAACCTTCACGGCCGACTCCAGGAAACCTGGGTGGAAAGTCAGCAGTCTCAGTTACAAGAAGGGTAATGGATCCATCCAGGAGGGCTCAAGGGAACAGCGAGTCAGAGCTCACCCAGCCACAGTACTGGTCAGGTAGCCCACACGGTTCCGGGCCAGGCCCGCTGACTGGGACTCTGTCACTTTTGGGAACAGTGCTCCAGGCTGGGTCCCACCCCACAGAGAAACCGGGGAAGCCTGAAGCTCTGCTTAGCAAATGCCAGAAAGCCCTGGGAAGGCTGAGCGGCCTGCGAGAGAGAGAGAGAGAGAGAGAGAGAGAGAGAGAGAGAGAGAGAGAGAGAGAGAGAGAGAGAGAGAGAGAGAGAGAGAGAGAGAGAAAAGAGAAAAAAAAAAAAAAGAGAGGAGAGAGAGAGAGAGAGAGAGAGAGAGAGAGAGAGAGTCCCAGAAACAGAGGGAAGCTCCACTTGTGAGGTCAGGGAAACAACCAGCCTGGCTGCACCCCAAAAGGCAGCTGGTGCTCTGTGGGGCCAAAAGGTCCTCTGGATATTGAGAGTGGGGGGGCAGGCCAGCCCAGACTTGAGGGTCAGCAGGCAGCATTATCTCAGCTTTCCCAGGCCACCCGCCCTGTTTGAATTAAGGCAGCCTGCTGTGCTTTGGGGGGAAGAGACTGTCCAAGGCCCTGTGGTCTGCAACAGGATCCTCCAGTCCCAGAGCTCCAACCCCACAGACCGGCCCCCTCACCCTTCTATGCCCTCCAGCAGCCGGAAGTTCAGCTTGTCCACAGGGTGCTCAAGGTTTCCAGCGTTGTCAATATAGACCAGTTGAGAGGGGTCACTGCTCCGCACCTGGAGAACGAGCCGGACAGAGATGGGGGTGAGGGAATGACCACATCAGCGCTCATGGGTGTCACAGGGGCTGCCCACGTGGCCCCCGCGGCCCCACACGCTGATTAGTGAGTGGAATCTGCGGCCTCACAGGCACCATCACAGTGAGCCCTCCCGCACCTCCAGAGGTTGATACCTCCCTGGTATTAACCCACTTTATGGAAACACAAAGACTTGGACTCATTTGCTCAAGATGACGCAGCTGAGCAGTGGTGGCCGCTTCAGAGCTGGGGTGGGGGTCCCTCACTCGAAGTGCTGAGACCCATTATCTACTCCCACACAGCCAGAGGTCAAGGGGCAGAGGGATGGTACAGCGGGCAGAGTGTCTCACATAGTGCATGCTCACCCACACCATGCCAACTGTGCCCGCATCCCGCATCCTCGGGAAGCAGCCTCTACGCATTGGCCCCATGGTACTAGGGGTCAGTGACTTCCCGACCTCTTCAGAACGGACCTCAGCTGCAGAAAACTCTGCCACCCCTTCACGTGCAATGATTCCTGGCACAGAGCGCAGCTTCCTGGGCCCTCCTGTTGCTGCACACGCCCAAGAGCCCACAGTTGTTGCCCATCATCCTCTCCAGGAAAGCCGCTGAGGCGCGAATCATGGATGCGTCCAGGCCACCAGCCTCTCCTGTCTCTGGACCATCCTCTCCCTCCCCTGCCGCCACACATCAGGAACCATCCGCTTCTGGAGTCCTCTGCCCCAGACTGCAGCCCTACAGGACCTGCCTCCTGGCTTCCCGCCCCAAGGAAACGCTAGGAAAGCCTTGCCTGTACAGGGAAAGGGAAAGGTGGTCCAGAAGGTGGGGATGGAGGCTCCCCCAAATAATGGTCCGGGGCAGCCCCAGCCCCCAACACCACACTGACCAAGGTTCTCCAAAGCAAGTGGCCAGAGCGAGAGAGGGCACTGGACCTGAGGGGGAGAAGGCAGCCCTGCCCTCCATGTCCATTCCTTCTGGTACTAGAATATGGCTAATCTGCCACTTGGTCTCTCTGATGGTCACTGGCTCTGGTTTTTCCAGAAGGCCCCCTGTGTTTCTCAGGTGGGCACCGGCCTGCGCTGCAGGGTCCAAAACTTCCGGTCCTGATCATTGAAGAACCTCTTAGCTATGCCCGCCTAGTCATGTGGCCCAAGGAACTCCCCTGTCCCACTCTGGGCCCGTTTCTTCGTTTCTAGACACCCAGTTCTCACACTTTTCCCAGTTCTCACACTCAACTCCCGGGAGCCTGAGGGGTTCTCTGGAGTCCCTCGGGCAGTGGAGTCCCTGGCTTCAGTACACACCCCACTCCAGCCCATCTCAAAGGCCCCCTCTGTGTCTGTGGTATCTGGGGTGGCTCCCCGGAAACCCACCCTATGGGTGCTGCAGCCGAGAGGTGTGAGACCGAGCAACCTGTCCCTCCAGTTGGCCTCTTCCAAAGGCGGCAGGGGCGCTCCGAGGACCTACCAAGATGTGGACCAGCCGCAGCTCAGCCGGGTTCCGGCACTTCTCGTGCAGCCACTCCTCCACACATGGGTCCCCGGGCTGGGGCTCGAAGCCACAGCAGTAGCGATCCAGACGGGTCGTGTACCTGTGGGGACGCCGTCTTCTGAGGAGGCCCCCAGAGGGAGGCTGCCCGGGGTACTCACCCTGCCCCACGCAGGCCAGCACGATCTCTACTCAACTGTGCAGTTTGTCTGCTCCTGCGTTCTCAGGGCCCTGGGCCCCCTGGCCAACCGTATGTGTGCTGGCAAGATCTGTGAAGGTCCCCACCTTTCCTTTGGGCACTGAAGTCTGCCTTGGGGATCCCGCCCTTCCTTAGTGATTAAAGGCCTTTAATGAACCCGAAGACAATTCCCAAGTGGGTAACATGTCTATGCTGCAACAGGCAAAACCAGAGCTGGGTCTGGAGCCGGCAGCCATTCAACATAGGTCACTTACTCCTGTGACACCTCCCACTCACTGCTTCCTTCCTGCAGGGGTGGCCCCGCGGCGGGCAGGGAATAAAACAGAAGTGTGGTGGGTGGGAGGGCAGGGTAGGAGGAGGGCTAACAGAAGACGTGGAGGGGAGGTCCTGCCCGCTTGGCTCTGGGAGGCTCCACGCTCTGACACCGACTGCAGGGAACCAGCATCAGAACAGAGTGGCCGAGCACAGTGCCCAAGTTGAAGGGTTGGTGGGTGTCAGGGGCACGCCACTCTGTTGACCGCCACCACCTCTGCCTCTTTCATTCCTTTTCTTCAGCCCTGCAAAGGGGACACTGCTGTCCCCATCTTACCGTGGGGCCAGTCCTCTCCTCCAAGGCCCTGGGATCAGGACTCAGGAGGGAAGCCTGCTTCTCTTTTCTCCTGCCCTGATTCCCTGAAGTACAGAAAGGAGTTAGGGGACCAGCCACACTCCTCATGGTGGGCTAGTGTGGTCTCAGCCTTGCTAAGGAGAAAGAGGAGGGACCAGAAGGCTCAGAGCCTGTGTAACGGCTGGAGTGGCCGTGGCTGCAGTGGCCGTGGCTGCAGTGGCTGAGGCACTGTCGGTCACTACTGTGCTTCCTCTCCTCTGTGCAACCAATCTGAGCCACAGATCTCTTTGGCTTTAGCCAGCACCACCAGGGAGCATGCGCTGGCCCACCTGCAGTCAATCCCTCTCAGCTCCTGCAGGGCGGGGGACACAATCTGCCAGGCTATATCATCCACCAAAGCCAGGCCAGGCCCGGTCAGCCCACTCAGCCCCGGCTCTCACCCATGGTTCAAGGGACTTGCTCCACTTTCTGTTCACCTTTAGAGAAAACGCTCATAAGTTCCTAGGAAATACAAAATCAATTCCCTTTAATACAAACCAGGAAAAAAAACACTATAATTCTAGTCAACCTCGCAGAACCAGAAATCTGGAAACAGGACAGGGTTAAACAATCGCAAAGGCAATGTTAAACTCTGCCTCAGAGTTTTCCCGTTGGGGTAAGGGTCAGACTCTGGTCTGACTGCTAAAGTCACTTCCTGGTGAGGATGTGGACCCGTAACCCCACTTCTGAGACTTAGTTTCCTCATGAGGATAATGACAGCCTGTCCTTTCCTGCTGGAGAGGGTCGCATGAGTGTGGTGTGTAGTGCGTTCACAGAGGGACCTGCCCTCAAGAAGTGCCCCCATACCTGCACACATTAAAATACACCCAAGGAGACCGCGTGGCCTAATGGATAAGGCGCCTGATTTCGGATCAGAAGATAAAATACACCCAAACCCACACCACCATCACATGACTCTGCCTGGTGAGTCAGAAAATCCAAACCAGAGCAGACTTTCTTTCTTTCTCTTTCTTTCTTTTCTTTCTTTCTTTCTTTCTTTCTTTCTTTCTTTCTTTCTTTCTTTCTTTCTTTCTTTCTTTCTTTCTTTCTTTCTTTCTTTCTTTCTTTCTTTCTTTCTTTCTTTCTTTCTTTCTTTCTTTTCTTTCTTTCTTTCTTTCTTTCTTCCTTTCTCTCTCTCTATCTTTCTTTCTTTTCTTTCTTCTTGACAATTCCTCATTCTATTGCCCCAATAGGAGGAAAGAGTCAAGACATGAAGGGTCACGGGACGAACTTGGAGCTTGCTCTTGTCTGGCTGCCCATCTGCGGCCTTTCTCTTCAGTTTAAGCTTCCTTTCTCTTCAGAAAGAACAGCCATGCAGTGTGGCAGAGTAATCCAACTGGCAGCACTGCCCAGCCAGGCCCTTCCTGTGAAATGGTCACACCAGTGACTGGGAGCCGCGTGGACAGCACAGTGTCAGAGGGTCTGGTGAGCAGGGGAACCACCTGGACAGCGCGGTGTCCGAGGGTCTGTATTCTTGGGGCTCTCTCCATAATTGAACACCGCTGCATGTTGAAATCTGCACAGAGTGGCTTGGAGAAGAGGCCAGGCCGCTGGCAGAAGGAAGAGACTCGGCGCACTCTGATGAGGTGTGGTGAATCCTGGAGTCCCTGTGTCTCAGACTTGCTGGAATGCAGGAACCTTTATCTGCCAGCCAGAGAAGGTCCAGCAGGGGGCTCTCTACACCCCAGAAGCTCAGCCTGTGTGTGGAAGAGAGTGGCTACACAGCTCTCCTTTTTATTCAGACTCTTGTTCTCAGGCCTGAGGACCCAGAAAGAGGCTTCCTAGGAATGAGGCGGAGACCCCAAGGTACCACAAGGTGGAATAAGAGAGATGGTGCAAGAGGGGTAAGGCACTTGCCTGAGTGCACCTGACTGTGGTTAGATCCCTGGCACCACATGTGTGCCCCCAAGCATTGTGGGGTGCAGCCCTAGAGGCTCCTGAGCAGTGTTGCTGTGGCCCTAAAGACCCCAAGCACTGCCAGGGTGACCTGGGTGGTCCCTGACACCACAGGGACGAAGCAGCACCTCATCCTCGGGACCGTGTACTGGATCACTGGTCTAGGTGGCTGAAAGTTGCCAGGGGGAACCCCTCACAAGTTAAAAAAAAAAAAAACAAAGATTCCGCCCAATATCTGTGTTCTTTGGAGAACACACCTGAATAGACATCTGCAGAGCTGCCCACACTGGAAACACCCCCACGCAAACAATTCCCTGAAACGGAAACCGCCACAGCCAAGGAAGTCAGCCCTCAGACCCCTTTGGCTAAAGTCCCCCTTTGAACACGTAGGAGGGATAATATCTTCCCAGACACGAAAGGCCTTGAATTGAAATTTCGTTCCTGACCGAGACCTCTTAAAGCAGGGATGGTGACTAGCTTTTCTACGTATCTCCAACATGCAAAAACTACCCGCCTGATGATGGCAGGACTCAAAAGTGCCCCATGTGCAAGAAGCAAGTCCTGTCCAACATCCCCTTCGTTACTGTTGACACTAGTGAGCAAGAGAGACAGGTCAGGGACACACTCAAAGCACTACAAACAATATCCTTCCTGGGAACACTCGGAAGCAGTGCAAAGGTAACGGGTGGCCATAAGCATTTAACACAGAAGTAATTGCTTTACAAAGGCCGCACGCTCCGTGCCAGAACATGTAGAAGCTAAGATCCCATTTTCAATGGCTACTAGATGAAATACCTGGGAATAACTGAGCTGTGGAAAACATCAAAACACCTCTAAGGAATATGAATAAATGTAGGGGATGACTGTTTAAAGATGTAAATGCTCTGGGGCCAGAGCAATAGTACAATGGATGAAGTGTTCAGAGTGAACATGGCAAGTTCAATCCCCAGCATCCCATATGGTCTCCTGAACACCACCAGGAATAATTCCTGAGTGCAGAGCCAGAAATGAACCCTGAGCATCACCGAGTGTGGTCCCAAAACAAAAACAGACAAACAAAAGAGAGCACTCAAGATAGTACAGGCCTTGCCTTGCATTCAGCTGATTTCAGTACAAATGCCCAGAACCAACGATCATCCCCAAACACCACCAGGAGTGATCCCTGAGCACAGAGCCAGGAGAAAACCGCTCTGAGCATTGTTGGGTGAGCCCCCATCCCTCCAAAAAAAAAAAAAAAAGATATAAATGTTCTCCACTTTAGTGCATCACTGAATCACTGTCTTCCCGTTCATCTTCGATTTGCTCGAGGGGGCACCAGTGACATCTCCATATGACTGGTCTCATGCAAGTAGAGCCCAAGGGCACCTGCTTGCTCCAGGAACATAAAGAGCCTCAAACCATTCCATCAGGTCATAGGAATGAGCTCTATAATTGTTATTGGTATCTGGCATATTAAATACGACACGGGTAGCTTGCCAGGCTCTGCTGTGCGGGTAGCATACTCTTGTAGTCATCTCAAAATCCAGCATTTATTGATGAACCGGGCAGCTGCTTGCGGCCGCTTGAGCCGGGCTGTGATAGGCTGGTCTGCTGCGTGGAGTTCTGACAAGGGGAAGTCCGGATGTGGAAAACGGAGGTCCTCATGGAGTGGGGTCGTCTGGTTTGTTGTGAGGCTCTGCTGGGGTGGCGGGTCAGGGCTAGAACCTGCCATTCCTCCCAGGCACCTCATGAGCGGCCGGGCACAGTGAGAGCCAGTAGCAGCTCTACCCCATGTCTGTCTCTGGATCAGCATACCTGGGCCAGACTAAAAAAAAGACTGCAGCAGGGTGGATCCCAATGAGCCGGGCTGTGATAGGCTGGTCTGCTGGGTGGAGTTCTGACGAGGAGGAAGTCCGGATGTGGAAAATGGAGGTCCTCATGGAGTGGGGGTCGTCTGGCTTGTTGTGAGGCTCTGCTGGGGTGGCGGGCCAGGGCTAGAACCTGCCATCCCTCCCAGGCACCTCATGAGCGGCTGGGCACAGTGAGAGCCAGTAGCAGCTCTGCCCCATGTCTGTCTCTTTAGTGCATACACAGCAAATTTGACACCAATAAAATTCCAAAGGTTTTGGGGGGAAGAAGGAAATGAGGAAAAAAATGATCTGACTCTAAATTTTGCATCATAAGAAAAGTATGCATAAATGTCAGGAATATTCGTTTTTGGAAAGAGCAATGAGCTGGTCAGTATGCACACATGCTGCTCGCTGTCTCAGCTAGCTCCTAAGCTGTGAGAGAAGCGACCTGCTGGTCAGGACATTCTGCTCTGGGAGAAGAAAGAGGGGATTGTCTTCAGTTGATCCCTAGTGCAGTAAAGCGGGAGAGAGAGAGAGAGAGAGAGAGAGAGAGAGAGAGAGAGAGAGAGAGAGAGAGAGAGAGAGAGAAATGTGCCTGGCTCAGGTACTAAGATCCCAATTGAAATGAACAGTATAAAAAGGATCTGGAGAGTTTAGTACAGCAGGCAGGGCACTTGCCTTGCATGTGGCCAACTCAGGCTATATTTCCAACATCCCATAATGGTCCCTCAAATCATGGCAGGAGCGATCCTTGAGCAGAGAGCCAGAAGTAAGCTCTGACAGCCAGAAGTAAGCTCTGAGTGCAGCGGGTGTGGCCCCAAAACCTAAAGAAATAAAGAAAAAGTGCTGGGAATTTAGGTGCCAGAAAGACGCCTCTGAATGATATTTGACTGAGCAATAGAGTAAAAGAGTAGCAGGTAATTTAAGTGAATTTGGAGAAGCACAGTGGAGAAATCCTGTCAACCTGGCAAGCTCTATGAAGAATGGCTGCAACTTATAGTGCGGGGCAGCAAGCAGAGCAGAAGCAACGCCATGACAGGCTTAAAGCAAGCAGTAACAAAGAGTAGGCCTAAGTTTCCCTTTCCCCAAACCAAAACAATCAGATCATAACAATCAGAACTAGGGTGGAAAATCCCCAGCCACAGCAACTGTGTTGGCCCAATTAGAAAATGTCTTTTGCCCCTAGACCTGGCCCCATGAGTCCTACCAAGAGTGAGCCCTGAGTACATTGTCAGGAATAAACCCTGATCACAGCTGGGTTTGGACCAAAAAACAAAAAATTCAGGGGCAGGAGTGATAGTAAAGCAGGGAGGGCATTTGCCTTGCACACGACCATCCTAGGTCTGATCTTGGCCACCCATATGGTTCCCAAAGCACTGCTAGAATTCATCCCTTAGTGCAGAGGTACAGAGCCCAGAGCCAGGAGTAAGCCTGAGTACCACCATGTGTGGTGGTGTGTATATATATATATATATATATATATATACACACACATATATATATATTCGTATATATGTATGCATATGTGTATATATATACACATATGCATACATATATACGAATGAATATATATGCATACATATATAATATATGTTCACTGTATCACTGTCTTCCCGTTCATCATCGATTTGCTCGAGCGGGCCCCAGCAACATCTCCATATGTCCTGTCTCATGCTAGTAGAGCCCAAGGCATCTGCTTGCTCCAGGAACATAAAGAGCCTCAATCCATTCCGGAAAAGGTCTATAATTGTTAGTGGTATTTGGTATATATATCAAATACAACACGTGTAGCTTGCCAGGCTCTGCCATGCAGGTAGCATACTCTTGTAGGCATCTCTAAGTCCAGCATTTATTGATGAACATACTTTTTAGGCATCTCTAAGTCCAGCATTTATTGATGAACATACTCTTGTAGGCATCTCTAAGTCCAGCATTTATTGATAAACAGCGCGCCGCTTTCGCGCGAGCCGGGCTCTGATAGGCTGGTCTGCTGGGTGGAGGTCTGACGAGAGAGAAGTCCGGATGTGGAAAATGGAGGTCCTCATGGAGTGGGGGATCGTCTGGCTTGTTGCGAGGCTCTGCTGGGGTGGTGGGCCAGGGCTAGAACCCACCATCCCTCCCGGCACCTCGTGAGCCATAATATATATTATACATATATATGTTATACATGTATATTGTATATATATTATATATTCCATTTATTTTATATATTGTGTGTATATTATATATATTCCATTTATTTTTAACACTATGTCACTGTATCAAGGGCTACTCTGGCATGTTCCATGTGGATGTTAGGGGCTATGCCATGCGGGACCAAACTCAGGATTTTGCACAAGCAAGGCCAATGCTTTTACCAACTTAAGCCACATACCCAGCATCTAATGCTTTCTTTATATACATCATTTATTTGCCATCTGACTCTCATAATTCATGGTAAAAATATGCTTATTTCCCAGCTTTGTAAATATCTATATATATATATATATATATATATATATATATATATATATATATATATATCACTGTATCACTGTCTTCCCATTCATCATTGATTTGCTTGAGCGGGCACCAGTAACATCTCCATATGTCCTGTCTCATGCTAGTAGAGAGAGCCCAAGGGCACCAGGGCACCTGCTTGCTCCAGGAACATAAAGAGCCTCAAACCATTCCATCAGGTCATGGGAATGAGGCCTATAATTGTTACTGGTATTTGGCATATCAAATACTGACATGGGTAGCTTGCCAGGCTCTGCTATGCAGGTGGGATATTCTAGTAGTCACTTCAAAACCTCGAGCAATATTTGATGAACCATGTGATGATGCCCTTGGGCTATCTCACATATAACAGGACGTATTGAGATGTTACTGGTGCCTGCTCAAGCAAATCGATGATATATGGGAAGACAGTGATACAGACAGTGATATATGCATATATGTGTGTGTGTGTATGTATCACAGTGGTATAATAAAATTTTTTTAATTTTTTTTTAAAAATTTACCTCCAAATTACCGTGAATATTCTACCCACCCCTCTGAGAGAGCCCCACAAAGTAATGAGAATATAGTGCCCACATGGCAGAGCCTGGCAAGCTGTCCGATGCGTGTTCGATATGCCAAATCCAGTAACAGAAATGTTTATTTTCCTGACCCTGAAAGAGCCCTTAATATGGCAGCAGTAAGAAAGGCAAACAAGCAGTGCCTGATAAAATTTCATGGCCATCCTAGGCTGCCAAACGAAGAAGGACTAAAATAACTGTCTGTACTTTTTAGTGCACGTATGCTGGCATCGGAAGCATATATTGAGGATCTGATGCTGCAAGCGCAAAAGATCAAGTACGGCATCATTGGTCTGACTGAGACGAGGAGGCGTCAGTTGCATCATACTGTATTTGACACCAGAGAAGAATTGTTCCTTGGAACATGCGACATGGCCGTAAACCGACTGGATCCCACGGGATGTCAAAAGATCATGTGGCCGCCCACCTACAAGATGGTCAGACTTCCTTGTAAAGACCCTGAAGGAATGGTTTGAGGCTCTTCATATTCCTGAATCAACCAGATGCCATTGGGCTACATTGGCACGTGGATAGGGTCCAATGGAAATGTTACTGGTGCCCGCTTGAGCAAATCGATGAATAACAGGATTCAAGTGATCAAGTGATCAAGTGAATTTTTTTAAACACTTATTTCCATGGCAGTAAATTACCCAGTAGAAAGTCCTCTGGTTCTGGACTGATCGGGGCTTTAATCCTGGCGTTGCTGTATATGCGCTGTGTTATGTCAGGCTAAGTATTTTCTGAGATTGATTTCCTGACTTGTAAACAATGGTAACGGCAACCATTCACCATTGTTGTGATGATTCTGTAAGTTTACATTACACCAAACTGAGCTTCGCCACAGAGAAGAGGAAAGATAGATGTTTTCTTCTTTTAACAATTTCCATTTATTTTATCACTTGTCACTTGTATCACTTGTCTTCCCGTTGTTCATCGATTTGCTCAAGTGGGCACCAGTAACATATCCATACATCCTGTTGCAAGCAAGTGTAGCCCAAGGGCATCTGCTCACTCCAGGAACACAAAGAGCCTCAAACCCTTCCTTCAGGTCTTGGGAATGAGGTCTATAATTGATACTGGTTTTTGGCATATCTAATATAACATGAGTAGCTTGCCAGGCTCTGCCTGTAGGTGGTACACTCTGAGTAGTAGGCTCTCATCTCAAGCCTTACTGATAAACCTCAGCTGGGAGATATCTGTTTTTCTCTTGGGTGAAGATCTGAGTTGCTGTGGAGTCCGGATGTTGAGAATGACTGACCTCATGGTGTGGAGGTTCCCCTGGCTTCTTGATGGGCTCACTGGGATGAGTGGTTCTGCCATGGCTAGAACCTGCCTAGAACTTTATACAGTGTATAAATGTGAAAGATCTTGGGAAAGACCTGATCCTAACTTCCAGTATTATCTAAGACTGCCATGTGGTTGCGGAGCTGCCGAGTGCCAGCATAGCTGTGGGTCTGGAGTGTCTCTGTTCCAGGGTTGCTGGCTGTGGTGGCTGGGAGCTCTCAGCCACATCTTCCAACATGGTGGTGGAGGAATTGGAGGAGGAGCCCAAATCCCTGCTCCAAGTCCGGCCAGCGTGGCCCTCCCCACACGAGTGTGCAAACCCTTGGAGCTATGCTGGACTTGGCCAGGGGCTGGCTGAGCCATTTACCGCCTCCGGAGCTCCATAGGTTGCTTCCATGTGGGGCCGAGCAGTGCAGCTGTGGGTCTGGAGTGGTTGGATCTAGAGTGTCTCTCTTCAGGTGTTGCCCGGCACAGCTGTAGGTCTGGAGCCACATTTATTATATCATTTATTTTATAATTATGATCATGTTAATGTTGTTCTTTGTCAAACACGGTGTCTGGATTTATTTGCTTTCACTGTATCACTGTCTTCCCGTTCATCATCGATGTGCTCAAGCGGGCACCAGTAACATCTCCATATGTCCTGTCTCATGCTAGTAGAGCCCAAGGGCCCTGCTTGCTCCAGGAACATAAAGAGCCTCAAACCATTCCATCAGGTCATGGGAATGAGGTCTATTTGCTTTAGACCATAAGAATAAAGACTCAGTAATGTCTTATGAAATCAATGAGGTAATATTAATCTCTACCCTTAAATTTCTGTATTTATGTTTCAAAACTATATGCTTATCCTTTAAAACATATTAATCTGGGGCTGGGGTGGCGGAGCACTTGCTTTGCATGTATGAGGCCCTGGGTGTGATCTTCAGCACCACTAAAATGTATCAATCTTTAAATGTTTTATTACATAAGAATATATTTGTGGGCCGGAGTGATATTAAGCGGGGAGGGCATTTGCCTTGCACGTGGTTGACCCAGGTTCAATCCCTGGCATCGCATATGGGTCTCCCAAGTACCCCCAGGAGTAACTCCTGAGTGCAGAGCCAGGAGTAACCCCTGAGCATCACCAAGTGTGACCAAAACAAACAAACAAACAAACAAGAATATATTTGTGTTACAAAATGCAAACATAGTTGAAGTCCGCTTTCCCCAAACACTGTACTTCTCAGGGGTAAGAACTGCTGTCAGTTATCCATTTAATGTTTCTACTGTCGAGCATTTCTTTTCACATGCACATATATTTCAGTTTACATTCTTTTCCAGAGGAAATTGTTACCCCATGACTAGAGACATAATTTAAACTGCTTTTATTTCAGGAAACGTGAATCTGCTGTAAATGCCCTCAGAGAAAGGTCTTATTTGTATACTACGTGTGCTTTTTTTTTTTTTTGGGTCACACCCAGCAATGCTCAGGGGTTACTCCTGGCTCTGCACTCAGGAATTACTCCTGGCGGTGCTCAGGGGACCATATGGGACGCTGGGGATCGAACCCAGGTCGGCCGCATGCAAGGCAAATGCCCTCCCTCTGTGCTATCGCTCCAGCCCCATATGTGTGTGTTTTTTTTTTAATAAAACAACAACACCATTTTATTTTTAAAAAGCAAAGCAATGAGAAATGTCAACCCTTACCCATTATTAGCTAAACTCTAAAGCACAATAATAAAAAGTGTAACTAGTCATATAAATAGACCTATTGCTGGAACAGAAGTGAGCCCAGAAATAACCAGAGACCAATAAGGAAAGCAGCAACATGTTAAAGGCAAATTTTCAGACTGTGAAAAGATTAGTTACACGACAAATGGTGTAGGGACATTTGGATTGCCATCTGAAAAATAAAATTGTTGTTTTATACCTTATCTTTTCCCAAAAAAAGTAGAGCTTATGGGTAGAAAATATATATTCCAAAGATATATAAAAACATGGATAGAACTTTTTTAATAGCCCTGAAGTGAGAATGGGCTTTTAAAACATACTATACGAACGTAGAATTCATTTGATAATTTAAGCCACATAAAGTTTTTCTAAATTGCTGAACAGAAAATTAAATTAAAAATGGGAGTTGGGGAGAGAGTGAGTGGCAGAGCATGTGCCCAGCGTTTTGATCCCAGCACATTGTGGCTCCAGCACCACCAAATGTGGCCTATAACTATATTTTCAAAATTGACAGTAGGGGCCAGAGAGACAGTATAGCCGGTGTTTGCCTTGCATGTGGCCGACCCTATTCGATACCTGGCACCCACTTGATCCCTGTGTCTTCCAGGAGTAATCCCCCGAGTGCAGACCCAGGAGTATACGGACCCACCACCTGAGCACTGGGACTGTAGTCCAAACCCCCCCAATTAAAAAAATTACTATAAAAAAATTACTATAAACACTTGAACCTAGGAACAATTTTAGAATAAGATAAAACAAAAGGACTCATTTCCTTAATTTAAAAAGATGTTCTTCAAATCATGAAAGACCAACACACCAGCAAAACCTGGAGTGAAGGAGAGAAGAGATGGTTAAGAGAGCAGAGCTCTGACAGTGTTCGCAGTTGGCTCCTCCTGGCCTGGAACATTCATTTCCTACAGCTGCAATAACAAGTGACCGGGGCCAGGCTTTCTCCAAGCCTGTGATTTCAAACAACAGGGCATTAACACCTGCAGAAGCCCCAGCCACAAACCCGGTCCTCCCCTCTTGGGCTAATCCTGAACACATCTTTTATTCCATTTCTCAGAATTTCCCGGAGAACTAGCCCAGTCACCCAGAGTGGGGATCCACTCAAGGCCACCCCCCCCCCCCCTCATGGCTCCTCCCTGCTTCCGTATTGACCTTCGTTGGAGTCCCCTTCGGGAGGAAGCAGTAGTGGAATCCTGGGCACGGGCAGGTTCTGCCTGGGAAGAGCAAACCAAGACCAACACTTGGGATGGAGGAGTCATACAGGGGACATAAGAGGCTGGGGGACACATAGGAAGCTATTGACCTATGGATCCCAGAGCAAGAACTGAAGCGCTGGTGTTTGACGCTGTTACGTGGAGAGATTTGTTAGCATGTTTGGTCACCAGCAAAAGTGTTATGTGGGAGCTGTGAATCAGAGAGAGTAATCTGTCTAAGGTGTGCATCTAAACTAACACAATGTTGTATCTAAACACACACAACACCGTGTGTACGGTAGCTGATGCAGGTGTATCAGGTGAGTGGAACATTCTGATACACAAACAGAAAAGGGAGCATTCAAATTGCATAAAATAAAACAAACGAGAGACGTGTAACTGAGTGGACTGTCTATCATTTGTTCCAGTCAGTACCTTGGGCCCCTGGCGCTGAGACACCCGATTCTGAAGCCTTGTCTTGGGAACCAAGAAAGCCTAATAGGAACATCCTGTATTCACCTGCTCCACTAATCACAGAAAATCAATCCCGAAATATAGATTAATCAATGGAGAAACCCCAATGAACAAAGCTTCATTGGCAGAAAAAAAATGAGAATGCCCAGATTATGAGCGTCAGAGAAAGAAACTTGTCTGTGGGGTTAGAGGCAACAGAAGGAAAGAGACCTCTAAGGTACAGACCTGGGTCCTGGGAAGTGAGGGGCTTCTGTGCCAGTGCTCAGCACCCCAATTCCACATGCAGACTCTCATAACACTGCAATGGGGAGATGGGAGTATAACAAGGGTCAGGGTCACGGGCAGTGTCACCGTGATGACGTCTCACCATCTTGCAGCGGCAGCCATGGCGCATGCCGTGCGGGCTCTCACTACTAAGCCTGAGGGTATGTCCCTGAGCACTCCTGGGTGTGATCCTCCACCCTCAGCCCTCACAAACAGCTGAGCTAACTGGGGCAGAGAGACAATCACTCCTTGGCCTAGCCCTGCCAGTCCACACTGATTGCCAGCGAACAAGCTGCACCCCACAGCCAGAACGCACCTTGCAGCTCCCGAACATGACCAGTTAGCACGGGATCCCTCTGTTTGCCGTGGCCCCTGGGTGGCCCACAGCCAGCCAGAATCTGCTGCCTGCCGGCCCCCATCGCATGCTCTGTCACCAGCTACAGCTGAGGTTCCAACCCTTCTGAATTCCTCCTTCTCTGGAACTTTCTAGGAAGGAAGCAGCAGCCAGTTGGGATTGAGCCAGTCAGGGGAGGGGTGGCATGAGGCCAGCTGAGCCGTGTCCGGCCACACAGCCCACCTGTGTGTGCTTTGGCTGCAGAGACTTCCACTCATGGCAGGGCTTGGTGGCTGAGGAGTGCCCACAGTACAGCCCCAAGAGACAGACAGAAGGGCTCTGTGTGCAGCACAAAGTTGGTGCTTGCACAGCGGCTGGACGTGTCCCCAGAGCAGCAAGGTCCCTCTCTCCTGCCCTGATTCACAGACAGCTGGAGAGTGACCGATGAAGAGCGAAAGCTTGGACTCAGACCATCTGGGCTGTGTCTCAGCTCCAGCAGCCAGGACTGTTTGTCAGTTAGGATTAAGGGGACAAGCGAATCAACATCCCTGGGCATCAGTTTCTCAGCTTTCAAGCAGGGGGATTGAGCCAGCGTGATGGCACAGGAATTGAGGCAGATTGTGTTGGCTCCCTGACACTGCATGTGATCCCTGAGCACTACAAGGGAAAAACAAAACGCCTCTGGACACAGGTGACCATAGCCCCTGAACCCAAAAGTAAATAAACAATAAAATTAGATCTAAAAAATGAAACAGGGTAGCCTTTTTCACTGGTAAGGTGGCCCTGAGGTCTGCATGATTCCTTCTTGTAGGTTTGGAGAGAGTGCCCTCTTAGAGGGAGGTGCAGACGCCTCTACAGACACACTCCCAGTAAGAAGTTTGTCCCCATCTCACATGCAAAAGCTTCTTATTTATGGTAGTGTTATCATCTGACATAGGCAGGGCTCCCTTAGAAACAGGCCTTGAGACAAAGATTCAAGCAAAGCAGTATTTAAAAAAAGTACTATTCTGAAACACCAGCAGAGAGCAAGGGGGAGTGAAGCAGAGAATGTTACTTCTAATCCCTGTGGGTCACTGACGCCCAGTCCTGGTGGTAAAACTCAGAGAGGCACTGGAACCTAGAGCTCAGAGCTCCCCCAGTGGGTGCTGAGGTCATAGCACTGAGGCTCCATGCAGTGATCCAGGGTCCTCAGACGGCTGTCCCTGGAGGTACCTGACCATCCGGTTTGCAGTGAACATCCCATCCCTGGGAACCACCACCCGCCTGACCTGGATGGCTGGTCCCACTCTTGCATGTTAGTTCCCTGAACCCCTGCCATAGGGCAGAGCAGGCTCCCACACCCCGAGCAAGCCCACAGACGCAGGGGCTGGCAGTTAGGGGCTTCTACCTGCTAAAATGGTGGGACACAAGAAGATGGGGTGAAGGGTCCTAAACCCATTCAAGACTGGTTAGAAAGGAAAACTGTGAAGCTTAGAGACACAGAGTGATATGCCCCAAGTAACAACTTAGAGGTTGGGGATTCAAATCTGGCGTCTACCCGGTGCCAAAGCCCAACCAATCACCAGGCTCCAGTTTTACCTTCCACGAAACAACCACTGAGCAAGAAACCAGGGGTCAGGAAGTAACCTAGGATCAATGGTAAGTGCCAAGGTTTGGGGGCAGGTGTCAGTCAGTCAATGGGGATGTGGGTTAGTTCAGTCAGATTAGCTGGTCACCTCCTATGGAAACAGGGACCCAAAGTTACTAAAGCATCCAGTCTTTCAAAGGAAGTTGGCTTTATATGGGGAGACTCAAAATGACATGTAGTCTAAGAACTGTCTAGAGTATTGCAAGCCAGCCCTGTGTGGACCAAACAGCCCATCAGGCCCTGATTGTCTCCTGAATCTTGTGACTCATCCACTAACACCATAGGTAGATCTAAGGGCTGGTTTTCATCTCTTTTCTCATAAGCATCCCTACAGAAATGGGGACTGGTTCAGGGTGCATTTGTGTGCATATCCACCTCCTGTGAGCCTTACTTGTGTTTTTCTTTTTCATTTCCCTGGGAACATTGCCACATGTGTCTCCACACTTTGACATGCTGCTAATGGGTACCGGGAACAGCCACACTTGTCAGTAGTAAAGGACTGGTAGCTGCCAGACCCCCAGCTAACCCTAAAAGTCTCAATCCCTTCTCCAAGGTCCCCAGGAACTCCAGGGTGAAGTCGCAGCACTGCGGGGACCTCAGCTGGCCCTGGGGCTTGAGCTCTAGAGTCTGTCCTAATCTCATCCCTTCCTCCCACCCCCTCTCTCTTTCATTTTTTTAAAAAATTATGCAACTCCTCTGGAATCCTTGTTGATTCAAGGACGTTACATTGCAAGTGGTGATGAGCTGTAAATATTTAACCACTAGCTCTCCAGGAACCAAGAGAAGCTGTTTTCCATCCTGTGATACCCAACCCTGGACAGGACTGGATGTGGAACTGGCGGGACACCAGCTGTAGCTCACCCAGCTGTAGTATTTGATAGATGCTTGCAAATGACTTCTAGAGCATAGTCAATAGTAAAACATAACAAAATAATTAGGACAAAATGGGTTCTGAGGACTTGTTATCCTGGACGCTAATTCATTACACTCTTAATTTATGTAACTTGTGTTTTGTTATTGCTTTGAGGGTCTGACGGGACTCTTCTCCAACAAGGTTGGGGGCCCAGGGCTCCACCCAGCAATGCTAGGGACCATGTGACAGGGATCCACCTAAGATCTGGAGCATACCAGGCATGTGTTCCAACCCGCTGAGCTATCTCCCGGCCCCTGTAACTCATTTTATTGTTAACTAATGCCCACTTTTCCCATGCAAATCACCAGATTCCTGATCACTTCCTCCTTTGGCTCTGGTGAGCTGGTCTGGGCTCACCACTGAGTGATTAAACACAAAGACAGGAAAGCAGCAGGGAAGGTCTGACAGATAAACAGGAGGGTCAGGGGCCAGTTGGCTCCTCCCATCCCTGGCTACCCACCTACCTGCAGCAGGGAAGTCAAAGAGGGCCAAGCGTGCCCACTCAGCATGCTGGATACCGGGCATGGAGCCCGGCCGGCCAGCTGCAGTCTCCTGCCAGCAGGGCCTGGTACTGCAGCCAACCCAGGGCCACGGAGTTCTGGTCATCGTCTGGGTCACTCAGGTGCTGCACATCAGGTGCCCACCAGATGATGGGCCTCGGGCCCCATCTGTGTAGCGGTAGGGCAGCAAGGGGCTGAGGAAGCGCCGAGCCACAGCAGGGAAGCTCCGACGTAGCCCCAGTACCCGGTCCACGTGGAAGGACAGGACCTCGGAAAGGTCCCCAGGCCGCTTGATCAGACCACAGAGGCCCCTGGAGCAGAGCTGGCTGAGCCCAGGGGACACGTTGTGCTGGGCTGTCTCAGCAGCAAAGCCCACCTGCAGTACCTGCCCGTGGCCTGGGACCCTGGCTTTGCCCACTACCTGCCCCTGAGCCAAGAGTCGAAGGTTCCTCACGTCATGGTCTGTGAGCCAGGGGGAGCTGAGCACGGCTCCTGGAGGCCGGCCTCCACCCCAGGGGTTCAGCAGTGCACCAGAAGGAAGCCCGCAGCTCCACCACAGAGCCAGGCCACCAATGAGCCCCAGCAGTCGTATCAGGAGTTTGTGCTGGTCGTCCAGCAGTCCCGGACAGATCCTGGCCTCTCTGACTGGGGCCCGAGGGTCAGTCCAGCAAGTGGTATCGGAACCTGTGACACCATCCTGTGGCTGCCCGGGAGGGAGCTGCTCGGAGAGTCCATCTCTCTCTGGGCCTCCCGAACAGGATTCTTCTGCCAGGGGTGCCTAACTCCTTCTCTCCTGTACCCCTGACTTTATCCTCGTTTGGGAGCACAATAGGCGGTTGCTGTGTCTCCGGTCTCCCAAGCGTGGCCAGAGCTATGTGCCTCCGTGTCCTCCCTTGATGCCCACTGTCTCCACGTAGCGCCGGCCCCCTTCTATCCACCATGGCCCTGGAGCCTCGCTGCTCAGCACAGGCCAGGCTGGAATTCCTGGACAAGGTCCAGCCTCGCCGCAGCCCCACATGTCTTGCCCTCTGCCTCCGGCTCAAGCTCAGAGCATGCCGGGGTCGGGGGACTTTGAGAGCCAGTGTCACCCAGGGTCCCCACACCATCAGGATCCGGAGGCTGTGGGGGATGCGGATGACAGCCACCGCCGACAGCGTCACCAGAAGGCACGATGCCATCACCAGGGGCCTCTTGCCACGCAGTTTTCTCCAGAGCCAAGATGCCTGCAGGACAGAGCAGAAGAAGCAAACCTGAGACCAGCTCAGCCCACAGGACAAGGGGAGAAGGACTGAAGGACAGTGTGGGGGAGCAGGAAGCAGGTAGGAGCAAATCCCAGAGGGAATAACACCTGCTGCCACCAAAGGGGCAACGGGGCAACGCCACCACCCATGTCCCTGAGTCCCATCTGCAGCTTCTTCTGGGAAACCATCACTGATGGCAATGCACACACCTGCGCTTCTGGTCCATCCATGCTGCTGCCAGTCCCCAATCACCACAGGATTCTCTTTCCACCCCGTCCTCACTACCAAGTGTTGGACCTGTCTTTGTCTCCAAGGGAGCCTTAGGGACCACTCTGGTACTCTAGTTTTCTCCCCAAGTATGGGCTTGCCTTTACCAAGCATACGGTCCCAACTACAGGGGACTTTGCTCAGCCTCCCTTTACTGAGCTTCGGTGACTAAAACCTGGTTCAGGTATGTCTCTCCCCCCCCCCCCCTCTCTCACTCTCTCTCTCTCTCTCTCTCCCCTGCCTCTCCTCTCTCTCTCTCTCCTCTCTTCCTTTCCTCTCCTTTCTCCCTTCTCTCTCTCTCTTTCTCTCTCTCTTTCTCTTCCTCCCTCCCTCCATAATAGCACCAACTCTGCCCCCAGGACACCCCCTCACAAACAGTATTCATCAGCATCACCTGGGATAATTAGTAAGAAATGGAAATTCTCAGGCCCCATCACCCCAGTACCACTAAGAACAGGGCCCAGCGGCATAAGCACTAGTAAGTCATCCAACTGTCAACGCTGGTGCTCAGGCACCCTGGGGCTGCCAGCAGGAAGGTGCTTGCTATCTTGCCAGATTGCTGAGGAGCAGAGCTAGGCTGTGTTTGGAGTCCCTGAAATAAGTGCATCTGTACTGCCCAGCATCCCAGTGACAAATGCCATGTGGCATTAGTATTAGTTTGTTCCCTAATGGGAAATCACCACAGACTTGTTGGACGTAAAACAACGTTAAGTGTGGAGTTCAGCATCAGTTTCACTGCATCAAAATCAAGACATAAACACACACTCCCCTATCAGGGAGTCACTGAGGTCCCCAACAGTATCAGGACGGAAGTTCTCTTCGAACTCTGAGGCCACTGGGGAACGGATGAAAACTCACAAGTCTGTTGCAGTTCCAAAAAAGGCTTTTAATAGTACAAAAAGCTCTAGCACTGCAATCCAATATAATGAAAGACTTTTAACTCTGGTCAGAACTTAGATCATACAGGAGAGCCCAAGTCTCCTACCAAAGAGAATCCCACCAGAGAGGGCGCCTACCAAAGAGAGAGTGTACCTCAAATCTGTCCCCTTATATCACTTGATCACTTGATATCCCGTTATTCATCGATTTGCTCGAGCGGGCGCCAGTAATGTTTCCATTTGACTCTATCACATGCCAGTGTAGCCCAATGACATCTGTTTTTTTGGAGAATATTAAGAGCCTCGAACTGTTTGTTCAGGGTCTTGATAAGGAAGTCTGACCATCTTTCAGGTGGGCAGCCACGAGATTTTTTGGCATCCCATGGGATCCAATTGGTAATGGCTCTAGTCCAACGGTCGTCTCCAGATCGCATTATATGACCAGCCCATCTGATTTTCAATGTTCTGGCAGATGAGACAGCGCCTTGATTTTAGAATAGTGAAAGAGGTCGGAACTCCAGATTCCCTCTCTCTCACTTGAATGAGGCATGATATTCCAAGCATGGCTCTTTCGATTCCTCTTTGGGAGACCCGAATAGTATTATCATCCTACTTTCGTAAGGCCCAGGTCTCTGACGCGTATGTCAATGCAGGGAGAACAGTGGAGTCAAAGAGGTGTGCCTGTAGCCGGAGGTTCTTTGTTCTTTTGACTATTGTTTCGATGTTTTTGAAGGCAATCCATGCCTCTCTTTTCCTCCTGCGCAACTCAGGTTTCAGGTCATTCATCATGTTGACTTCTCGACCTAGGTACACATAGCTGTTGCATTCAGAGATGTTTATTCCATTAAGAGTGAATGGGGCCTCTGGAACTAGTTCATTTCTCATGAACATAGTTTTTTTTTTTTTGCTTTTTTGGGTCACACCCGGCAATGCTCAGGGGTTACTCCTGGCTCTGCACTCAGGAATTACTCCTGGGGGTGCCTCAGGGGACCATATGGGGACCGAACCCTGGCCGGCTCGGGACAGCCGAGTGCAAGGCAAATGCCCTACCCTCTGGGCTATCTCTCCGGCCCCTCATGAACATAGTTTTGTTGAGATTCAGCTGTAGACCTATCCTGCCACATTCTCGGTCAAAGTCTGCCAGTATTTGTACCGCTTGGCTGATGTTTGGTGTTATTAGAACAATGTCATCAGCGGCGTAGGTGGTGTAGTTGCCGGCCATCTATCTTCACTCCCATTTTTTCCCATTCTAATTGTTGCATGATGATTTCGAGGGTGGCGCTGAAGAGATTTGGTGAAATGGTATCACCCTGCCGAACCCCTCTTTTTGACATCAATGATCACTTCCCTGTAGAATGGTGAGATCCTAGTGGTGAAACCGTGATATAGTTCACGAAGGATCTTTATGCATTGGGTTTGAATGCCTGTTTGACTAGGGCTTCTATGACTGCTTCAGTCTCCACAGAATTGAAGGCTTTCTTTTAAATCAATGAAAGTGAGACAGAGCGACGTCTTGAATTCTCTATAGACTTCAATGAGTTTGGTTATCGTGTGGATATGGTCGATTGTGCTGAATCCTTTTCGGAAGCCAGCCTGCTCGCACTGTTGTTCTTCATCTAATGTTCTGCCAATCCTGTTCAGGATGACTCCAGTGAACAGTTTGTATATGACGGACAACAGGCAGATGGGGCGATAGTTGCCAATGTCGTGAATGTCTCCCTTCTTGAACAGTAGAACTGTCCTGCTAGTTTTCCATTGGGAGGGCACCTTACATTCGGTCAGGTAGCGTGTGAAGAGTCGAGCCAGTGTATTGATGAGAACTGACGGCAGATTCTTCAGGTGTTCGGGTTTGATGTCTGGGCCTGATGCTGTTCCCTTCTTAACTGATGAAATGGCATGTCGGATTTCAGCAGGGAAAACGTTGGGAATGACATATCCATCCTGCAGAATTTGGTATGTGGGTAGGTGGACGTGGCTATCAAAGAGATCTGAGTAGAAGCCATGGATAATCTTCTCCATTCCTATCTGGAAGATGTGATAGATCCTTCAGGGCGTCGGAGGGTGGTCATTTTTGTCTTATAGTTGGCGAAGGATAAGCGGGCGTTGTGAATGTTTTTCCCAGCTTCTGCTGCATCCTCCAGCACTTCTGCTCTTCTCTCCTTGAGGTCTTCCTTTATCGCTTCTCTGCACTGCTTTGCAAGCTTAGATGTTAGTATCTGGTCGCCTGAGGCTCGCGCCTTACCACGTTGGTGGATGAGCTCGAGGGTTTTTGAAGACAGGCGTCCTCTTGTGTCCTTTACTCTCTCGGCATTCTTTGTGCAATCATGGAGGTGTTGAACCAGTCGGTTGTATTCTGCATCCATGTCATCAATGATAGCATCTTCCCATATTGCTGCAATGGTGCCAAAGAGTTCCCAGTTGGTGGTCGCTCTGGTGGTTTTCTTCTTAAACTTTGCAGCCTTTTCTCCTCGTTGTGTGAAGTAGAATTTTGCACGAAGGAGACGGTGGTCTGATCCTGTTTGGAATTTTGGGACAACAGCGACATCGGTTAGGCAGAACATTCGATTGAAGATTATGTAGTCAATTTCATTGTGGAACTGTTCCCTTATATACACAAAAGTAATCCTAACTGTTGACAGGGAAAGTTCTGCCAACAAAGTTCAGAGAGTATATTTTCACTGTGAGTTCTTACACAATGGATAAATAATATAGGTAGCTTCTAGATAGTAGAAGCTTCTAGATAGTAAAAGAGAGTAGAAGGGTGTTTAGACCTACTATAGGTCTAAACAAAGGATTACGCCAAGGACTAATTCCTTCTTCTGAGATTACCTCTTATGTAAAACACTAGAGAGAGAGGAGGGTCGGGTATAAAGTAATACATCTTAATTTCATGGCTTCATGTAATCTAGATGGTACCCACAGGTCCTTCTTATTTATTTTCTGCACCAGGGTAATTCTGATATCTTGATCTCTGTATCCTAAAAGGGTCACACTCGCCTGCTTGAGGGAAAACTAGTATGATCCTTCCTATAAACTTAAATGATACTCTCAACGTAGCCAGGGTGGTAGTCTCCTGGTAAATTTTAACTGTCCCACGCTGGGTCCAGTGGGTATAAAGAGGAGCTGTGCCCAATCTAGATAACATAGAAGTTTTATAAGTCAGAAGTTACTCATTCAGAGTCAAGGTGACTTCTGTAACTGCCACACCCTTCATCAATGCTTACATAAAAGAGAGATCTCATTAGTATGAACCCTAGTTTAAGAATATATAAATAGATTAAGCTGTGAGTCTGGGCCTGGTGCTGTTCCCTTCTTTACCGACGAGATGGCATGTCAGATTTCAGAAGGGAGAACGTTGGGAATGACATATCCATCCTGTGAAATTTGGTATGTGGGCAGATGGATGTGGCTATCAAAGAGATTTGAGTAGAAGTCCTGGATAATCTTCTCCATTGCCTTTCTGGAAGATGTGATAGATCCATCAGGCGTCGGAGGGCAGTCATCTTGGTCTTATAGTTGGCAAAGGACAGGCGGGCAGTGCGAATGCTTTTCCCGGCTTCTGCTGCATCTTCCAGTATTTCTGCTCTTCTTTCTTTGAGGTCTTCTTTTATCGCTTCTCTGCACCGTTTAGCAAGCTTGGACGTTAGCATTTGGTCTCCTGAGGCTCGCGCCTTGCCACATTGGCAAATGAGCTCAAGAGTTTCTGAAGACAAGCGTCCTTTTGTGTCTTTCTCTCTCTCTCGGCATTCTTCGCACAATCATGGAGGTGCTGAACCAGTCGGTTGTATTCTTCATCTATGTCGTCAATGATGGTATCTTTCCATGTTGCTGCAATGGTGCCAAAGAGTTCCCAGTTGGTGGTTGTTCTGGGAGTTCTCTTCTTAAACTTTGCAGCCTTTTCTCCCTGTTGCGGGAAGTAGAATTTTGCACGAAGGAGACGGTGGTCCGATCCTGTTTGGAATTTGGGGATGACAGCAACATCGGTCAGACAAAACCGTCGATTGAAGATGATGTGGTCAATTTCATTGTGGAACTGTCCGCCAGGAGATTCCCATGTCCAACATTTCGCTTCAGCTTTCTGGAACTGTGAGTTCCCATGAATGGTCTTAGTGGATATGATGAACTCAGAGAGTCTCTCACCCTGTTCGTTCCATTCTAGGCCATGGGTCCCGATGTGGAGTTCTTCAGCTGATCTTCTTGGTCCTATCTTGGCATTAAAATCACTGACTATGATCTTGTAGAAGGTGTGATCTTTTTTTATAGAACTCCTCCAATTCCATGTAGAATTTCTCAATTTCATCTTCTTTGTATGTGGATGTTGGTGCGTAGACAATGAAGATAGAAATTGCTGGCAGTGGGCCACATCTCTTCAAGTGTAATCGTCCTATTCGGTTTGTTAGGCATTCAAATGAATCAATGTTTACGGCTATGTTCGTGTTGACAAGGACACCAACGCCACCCATGCCTCTTTCGTCGCATGTTCCAAGGAACAATTCTTCTCCGGTGTCAAATACAGCATGATGAAACTGACGCCTCCTCGTCTCAGTCAGACCAATGATGTCGTACTTGATCTTTTGCGCTTGCACCATCATATCCTCAATATATGCTTCCGATGCCAGCATACGTGCATTGAAAGTACAGACAGTCATTTTAGTCCTTCTTCGCTTTGGCAGCCTAGGATGACCATGAAATTTTATCAGGCAGTGCTTGTTTGCCTTTCTTACTGCTGCCATATTAAGGGCTCTTTCGGGGTCAGGAAAATAAACATTTCTGTTACTGGATTTGGCATATCGAACACGCATCGGACAGCTTGCCAGGCTCCGCCATGCGGGCGCTATATTCTCATTAGTTTGTGGGGCGCTCTCAGAGGGGTGGGTAGAATATTTATGGTAATTTGGAGGCAACGGGGAAAGCTGGTTTCCGCTCTGCCAGAACCAGGCCCAGACAAAGTCAGACCCGAACACCTGAAGAATTTCCCGTCGGTACTCATCAATACACTAGCTCGGCTCTTCACACGCTACCTGTCCGAATGCAAGGTACCCTCCCAATGGAAAACCAGCAGGACAGTTCTACTGTTCAAGAAGGGAGACATTCACGACATCGGCAACTACCGCCCCATCTGCCTGTTGTCCGTCATCTACAAGCTGTTTACACAAGTCATCCTGAACAGGATTGGCAGAACACTAGATGAAGGACAACCATGCGAGCAAGCTGGCTTCCGGAAAGGATTCAGCACAATCGACCATATCCACACAGTAACCAAGCTCATCGAGGTTTGTAGGGAGTACAAGATGCCGCTCTGTCTCACGTTCATTGATTTACAGAAAGCCTTTGATTCTGTGGAGACTGAAGCAGTCATCGAAGCCCTAGCCAAACAGGGTGTTCAAACCCAATACATCAAGATCCTTCATGAGCTCTATTACGGATTCACCACCAGGATCTCACCATTCTACAAAGAAGCGATCATTGATGTCAAAAGAGGGGTTCGACAGGGTGATACCATTTCACCAAAACTCTTCAGAGCCACCCTCAAAATCATCGGGTGACAATTAGAATGGGAAGGAATGGGAGTGAAGATAGATGGTCGGCAACTACACCACCTCCGCTTTGCTGATGACATCGTTCTAATAACACCAAACATTAGCCAAGCAGCACAAATGCTGGCTGACTTCAACCGAGGATGTGGAAAGATAGGTCTACAGCTGAATATAAAGAAAACTATGTTTATGAAAAATGAACTAGTTCCAGAGGCCCCATTCTCTCTCAATGGAACAGACATCTCTGAATGCAGCAGTTATGTGTACCTAGGTCGAGAAGTCAACATGATGAACCACCTAAAACCTGAGCTGCGCAGGAGGAAGAGAGCGGCATGGAATGCCTTCAAAGGCATCGAAGAAATAGCTAAAAGGACAAAGAACCTCTGGCTCCGGGCACATCTCTTTGACTCCACCGTTCTCCCTGCATTAACATACACCTCAGAGACCTGGGCCCTACGAAAGCAGGATGAGAATGCTATTCGGGTCTCCCAGAGAGGAATCCAAAGAGCTATGCTTGGAATATCACGCCTCACTCAAGTGAGAGAAGGAATCCGGAGTTCTGACCTCCGTCGCTATTCCAGAATCAGGGACGCTGTCTTGTTTGCCAAGGCATCGAAAATCAGATGGGCTGGACATGTAATGCGATTTGGAGACAACCGCTGGACTAGAGCCGTTACCGACTGGATCCCACGGGATGTCAAAAGATCACGTGGCCGCCACCTACAAGATGGTCTGACTTCCTTGTAAAGACACTGAAGGAACGGTTTGAGGCTCTTCGTATTCCTAAATCAACCAGATGCCATTGGGCTACATTGGCAGGTGATAGGGTCCAATGGAAATGTTACTGGCACCCGCTCGAGCAAATCGATGAATAACGGGATTCAAGTGATTCAAGTGATCAAGCTGTGAGTGGATAAAACAGTAAAGCTCCCAAGCTAGCTAGGCCTGTCATCCAACACTCCCCCCCACCCACCCTCCTGCCCTGCTCTGGAAGCCATAGGAAGAATCTGGGCCTCAGAGTTTCCAGTTTCTCGTGGCAGCCAGCGCTCCTTTGCATTTATTGGCTGTGAAAACATCAGCCCAATTTGTGGTCACCTTGGCACCCCTTTTCCAACTGGACATAGGTACATAACAAACCTATTTGTCTCCCTCTAATAAGGAACATGGGAATGTGGGACAGTATCTAGGGATTTTGGGGTAATTCAAATTCAGGATGCTCTCCATTCCAACGTCATTAGCTTCATCAGAAATGTGAAGACCCAGGAGCCAGAGCAATAGTGCAGAGAGTAGGGCAATAGCCTTGCATATAACAGACCCAGGTTCTATTTCTGGCATGCCATAAGGTGTCCTGAGCACAGCCAGAGTGACCCTTGAGTGCAGAGCCAGGAGTACTTCCCAAGCAGCACTGGGTCTGTCCAAAAAAACAAAATAAAGAACAAAATAAAAGTGACGACCTTCTCCAAATAACATAGCACTCTTGGGTTCCAGGGATTAGGGCAGGCAACTTTAGGGGAATAATTTCTCAGTCTATCACACAAGATTATCATTTAGATATTTATTAGGCAATTCTACAACCTTCTTTGGTTGATGTTTTCACATCTATGTTATTTAACTATGTATATTATTTATCCATTGTGTAAGAACTCACAGTGAAAATATACTATCATGTCTTCAACCATTTCTCTACCAAAGAATATTTAAATTATTTCTATATCTTCACTATAACAAACCATGCACTACTGAATATCTAGTAGATAAAACTTTGGGGGGAAAAGCATGAAGATTTTATCAAGGAGATACCAAAAGATGAAGTTATTTGGTCCCATTCTTTTTATTGATAGTGGCCTTTAATGCAGATTACTTATTTTCCCTTAATCTTTGGACACTGGGAAATGATAATTATTTAATTTCTATTTTACAGATGAGTAAATGGAAACATCCAGAATGCTACTATTTACCAAGGAGACACAGTGGGCAAGAAGACAAATCATTTTAATAAAAGGGAAGAGGAGAAATAGCTTTAGATTTCTGAATTTTTTTTTTATATATATATATGTATATATATCACTTGATCACTTGAATCCCGTTATTCATCGATTTGCTCGAGCGGGCACCAGTAACATTTCCATTGGACCCTATCACGTGCCTATGTAGCCCAATGGCATCTGGTTGATTCAGAAATATGAAGAGCCTCAAACCGTTCCTTCAGGGTCTTGACAAGGAAGTCTGACCATCTTTTAGGTGGGGCGGTCACGTGATCTTTTGACATCCTGTGGGATCCAGTCGGTAATGGCTCTAGTCCAGCGGTTGTCTCCAAATCGCATTACATGTCCAGCCCATCTGATTTTCGATGCCTTGGCAAACGAGACAGTGTCCCTGATTCTGGAATAGCTGATGGAGGTCAGAACTCCGGATTCCCTCTCTCACTTGAGTGAGGCGTGATATTCCAAGCATAGCTCTTTCGATTCCTCTCTGGGAGACCCAAATAGCATTCTCATCCTGCTTTCAGGGGCCCAGGTCTCTGAGGTGTATGTTAATGCAGGGAGAATATATATATATATATATATATATATATATATACACACACACACACACACACACACACACACACACACACACTCATATATAACTTGTATCACTTATCTTCCCACTGATCATCAATTTTCTTGAGCGGGCACCAGTATATATATATTTCAAGTTGGAGCCATGATTTGTAATCTAAAAGTATTGGATACCATCAGGGAAGGGGAAATTAAATCATTTTTAAAAAGTGTTTCCATCAGCTTTGATCCTTCTTCCAGTCTTCCTTGGCTCCAGGTGACCTGGGAACTTTGACAATTGTGGGCTGTGCAAAACGGCCATGAGCAGATGTCCCTGCAGGCCACTCTTATAAGGCTTTGGGAAAAGAAAAACAGACCTGATCAAACTGGAAAAAAAATCCTCTGAAGAGAACTCTTCAGCTGAGTAATAAAGAGCACATTCAAGAAAAAAGGAAAGGGAGTGATGGCTATGAAGTCTGTTGGCGTGCGGGGGAGGGTCTCAGATGACAGTCACCTGCAGGTTGAACCCATCCCCAGTCCTTCCTGACCAGCACACAACTGTCTGCTCTGCCATGAGCACAGCTGGAGGAAATGAAGAGTTTGAGTGTCTGATAACCCCTAAGTGCATGTATTGCAAGCCACAATGTGCAAAAAGTGGGGATGGGGGAGAGAAGAAAAGTGCCTGTCCTAGAGGCAGGCTGGGAAGGGAGGGAATTGGGGACACTGGTGTTGGGAAATGGGCACTGGTGGAGGACAGGTGCTGAAACACTGTATGACTGAATCCCAATCATGAACAGCTTTGTAATTGTGTATCTCAAGGTGCTATGATAAAATTTTTGATAAAAAGAGTATGGAGTGTTCCCACGGTTCCTCCTCCTTTCCTCAAATTCCTACCACTCACCTCTTGACCCTGCATAACTGCTCAGCAAAGATGCTCATGGGACCAGCAAGCATACCCAATGATAGATCAAAAAAAATCTATCAGGGCTTTGGGGTAAAAGCCAACTGGGTTCTTCCTGTGCCTGTTTGAGTTTTTTAATACAACCTCTCTGCTCCATTTTTTAGAGTTAAAAATAGAGGAGACAATATCCAAGTATTGGATGAGGTTAAGAAAAACAGCACATGTCAAGACCATTGATGCATGGTTTGGTACATTGGGGTGAGGGCTGGTGCCAGTTTTTCTCCCATATTTCTGAAACTCCTTTACTTTTCTGCATCTGAGAAGTACCCAAGTACTTCGCTTCCTTGGTTTTGGCATCTGAGATTGTAAGAAAGTAGGGATAGGGTATTTGAGAACAGCTCTAGGTAAAGACAATAAGGGAAACTCAGCATAAACCCAAGTGTAAGCCAAGAGGAGGCACCTTGAGCAGCAAGAAAGTGTCGTCCTGCAGAGATATTATCTAAAGACAGTCCAGGATGGTACAGGAAAGGATTGAGGGCCTGAAGATAGCATAAGGAATTAAGTGGCACACAGCCAGGCAAGGGGACAACAAGCCGATGAAACTCCCAGGCGTACTGATTTTCAGACTGAAAACTCTGGAGTCTTCTCAAAGTGGGGGCAGGAAGGCAGACCCCTCCCACCCCACCCCCGGTTCCATACCCTATACTGCTGGAAGCCCTTACCGCCAGACCCACACCCCACAGCCTCTGGCATATGAATGGCGACTTCAGGTTTGTAAACCTCAGAGTTTCTATGGCACTGGCATATAAACAGTCCAACTTCACAGCTCCAAGACTAATCTCTAAAGATGCCAGGTCAAGCTTGCCACAATTTAGTTTGGGTGGGTTATGAGCAATAGGGATACGAAGAGACCACTATGACAATGATAGTTGGAAATGATCACTCCAACCTAGAACTGAGCATTAAATACAGTCAAAAAATGCACATGATGGCATTTAAGTGTAGGTAGTGCAACCCACAATGTATAAGAGAAGGAAAAGAGAGAGAGGGAGAGAGAGAAAGAGAGATAAAGAACCTGCCATTTAGGCAGGCTATGGGAGGGGGGGACATGGGGCAGAGCTGCTACTTATTCTCCCTGTGCCCAGCCACTCACAAGGCGCCCAGGAGGGATGGCGGGTTCTAGCCCTGGCCCACCACCCCAGCAAAGCCTTGCAACAAGCCTGACGACCTCCACTCCATGAGGGCCTCCATTTTCCACATTCGGACTTCTCTCTCGTCAGAACTCCACTCAGCAGACCAGCCTATCACAGCCCAGCTCATCTAGATCCACCCTGCAGCAGTCTTTTTAATCCGGCCCAGGTATGCTGATCCAGAAACAGACATGGGGCAGAGCTTATCACAGCCTGGCTCGCACGGCCGCTATGGCCGCACAGTTCATCAATATATGCTGGACTTAGAGATGACTACAAGAGTATGCTACCTGCACGGCAGAGCCTGGCAAGCTACCCGTGTTGTATTTGATATGCCAAATACCAGTAACGATTACAGACCTCATTCCGAATGGATTGAGGCTCTCTATGTTCCTGGAGCAAGCAGATGCCATTGGGCTCTACTAGCATGAGACAGGACATACGGAGATGTTACTGGGGCCCGCTCAAGCAAATCAATGATGAACAGGAAGACAGTGATACAGTGATACAAGTGATAGGGAGGGGGGGAGGAAATTCGGGACATTGGTGATGGGAAATGGGCACTGGTGGAGGGCGGGGTGCTGGAACACTATGTGACCGAAACCTCCAAACATGAACAACGTTGTAATTGTATATCTCACGGTGGTATAATAAAATATTTAATAAAAAAAGAACCGAGTGCTGAAAGTATGTAAAGGGATACAATGATAACTTTTCAGTACCTGTATTGCAAACCACAGTGTACAAAAGGATAGAGAGAAACAGAGAGAGAGAGAGACAGAGAAAGAGAAAGAGACAGAGAGAGACAGAGACAGAGAGACAGAAAGAGAGAGGAAAAAGGTGCCTGGCATAAAGGCAGCCTGGATGGGAGGTGGTGGGAGGGAAACTAGGGACTTTCTTGGTGGGAAGTGTATAAAGTAGCAGGCATTGGAACATTACATGACTGACACTGAATCATGAACAACTTTGTTACTGTGTATCTCATGTTGATACAATTTTTTAAAAAGTGTCTTCAGTGACTAAAAAGGAAAAAATAGAGAGAAAAATAAATTATGAGAAGAAAAGTGTCTTCCATAGAGGCAGGCTGCCGGCAAGGTGGAGGGAAAAATGGACCCCTCTGTGGAAGGAAATGTACAATGATGAGGGTTCAGGGGGTTGGAACATTGTATGATTGAAACAATCATGAACAATTTTGTAAATGTGTATCTCACGGTGATTCGATTACATTTTTTAAATTAAAAAGAAATTGCTATCTTAAAAAAGAATTAAAAATAATAAAGATGCCAATTCAAAGAATTGTCCCAGCTGTGTAACTGCTGGAGCGTGATACCTCCAAATTCCACAATATGAACATCCCAGGAGGAACACAGCAAATTAGATGGGAAAGTAGCACAGAAGCCAACTAAACCCAATAAGCAAAAGCAATAACACAAAAGGCTCAACTAGCAACAAACAGCTCAGTAAATCCTCAGACAAGAACCACATGGTGAGATAATAGACTTCAACAAAATTTCTTTTACTGAATTTTTTTATGACTTCACTTGCCATTTTGTTGTAGCGAGCAATATAAAATAAATTATTTTGTGCCTGCTAAGGGAGCAGACTTGTGGGTTATGGAAAAATGGGAACAATGGAAAGCTTACACTGGTGGTGGGATTGGTGATGGAGCATTGACTATCTGAAACAAGTGTATTATGAACAACTTTGTAAACCAAGGTGTTCTAAAAATAGACATTTAAAAATTTTTACACACACACACAGAATTCACCCACTGAACAGTCACCATCAAACTTTCACCTAGAGTCTCACACCTGAGTGAATTCTTCCTCTTCTTCTTGCCACAGTTTCACTGTAGATCAAGTGCAAGTACACTGCCCTGTCCTCTTTCCTCGACCTTGGCCATGTGAATGGATATAACTGTGCCATTTTCATGCTAGAGGCCTTAAAGGTGGGCATGTAGCGTCACCTGTCTTCACCATGAGAGGAACTCACTCAGTGAAGCCCTGAACTGGAAATGAACCCTAGACTGGAATCAAGCCAGCTGCCTGGGGGAGGGCGCAGGGAGGAGCAGTCAGCTCCCCACAGTCCTGTGCTACAATAAAGCTGCCTGTGTCAAAAGCCGGTAAGATGGTAAGGAGGGAGTCTAGGCAGCTTTATTACAGCCAAACTTGGCTGGTACACACCCTTGGCTTTGGAGCTCAACACATGGCCTTGATCTGAAGTGCAGCATCCATCTTGGATTGATAGGGTTGGTGGTCAGCCATTAATTTGGGACCCACGCTATGACAGAAATGGTGACAACATACAGACGCCTCCTCTGAGCAAGTTTCCCCATCAGATGGGCCAAGGACTCTGAAGGAGTCTGGCCAGATGGAAAGCAGAGAGGTCTTGGGATGACTTTCTGAAAAACTGCAACCTAAGCTGGTGGCCTTGATAGACAGTTGATGAAAAAAAGGCAGCAGAAGAAGACTTGGTTTGCACTATCTCCCAGCAGGCTTTCTCCTTTCCAGAGGCCACCATGGGGAACAGAAGGGTTTTCCCACCAGGAAAAAAAATCCCACCAGACTTTCACCTCCCTTGTTGATTCCAGCTCCCTCTCTCTTCTTCCCTAGAATCTTCCTGTCTGTTGCCAACCATGATTCTCTCATTGCAGCTGCCTTCCAGGAGAAATGGAAGGCTAGTGATGAAACATCTTTCCTCAACTACCAGATATCAGAAAACATGCCGGAAACCAAACTGCCATGGTCCCTGGAGTAACCTGCTGGGTGCAGAAGATGGAACATAGACAACAATCACCTCCTCTCCCTGGTAGAGGGAGAAGTAAAACACTGGGAAGAAGTATAAAACACCTTAAAGCTTTTTCTAGCAGGGAGTTTGGGGGGCAGGAGAAGGAGCAGATGGAGGGGAGCCATGTGTTAAGGTGTGTACATATGCAGGTTTATGCATGTGTGTACATGTGTTTGTTGTTTGTAGGTGCATGTATGTGTGCTATGTGGTGTGAGACCCCAACATTGCAGCTACTTGTGGTCCTAGAGTCATCACTAAACATGCAACAGCCCTGCTATTCTGTCCCCAGCCACTGCCCTCCTCTAAGCAGTGCCCATTGGTTGATCGAGGATTCATCAGCACTAGGAAGACCCTGAGGGGCCTGGAAAGACAGAACAGGCGCTTGCCTTGAATGCTGCTGACTCTGGTTCCATCCCAGCATCTCGTGCCCAGAGCACCACCTGGGGTCAGTCCTGAGCACAGAGCCAGGAATAGACCCTGAGCTCTGCCAAGTGGACCAAACCCTGCCCTCCCCACTCAAAGCAAAAAGTGAGAGCAGAAATGTAGTGCAGCAGAAAAGCACTTGCCGCCATGTGTGAAGTTCTGTGTTCAGTCCCTGACACCACCCCAGGGGAGGGGGGGAGAGGGGTAGGTTGAGTGAGACAAATAGAGATTTCAGAATTCATTCCAATTTTACAAGTTCAGTTAAATAATTGTCAGAACCAATCCATGACTGCAGTGAGAGGGAGTACACACGCATATTTTCAGAGACTGAATTAAAACCACATGTCAGTCCTGAAAGTAACTCAGCAGGCTGGACCTGGCCACACTCTGCTTGCCTTGGCTGAACCCAGAGCCAGGCACCAGAGATGGGGGGCTGGGCTGGCAAGGGCCTCTGGGGGTACAGGCTTCAGCAAGCAGCTGGTCAGAGCCTCCCCAGTGCAGTCTCCCACCATCAGGTCTGCTGGAGGCTGGAGCTGTTGGCTCAGCACCGGGCAGATTCCCAGGCTGCCTGTTGCCCTCGGCACCACCGGCCTGGCCTTGCTCAGCAGTACTGGAGAGCTGTGATTTTTCCCTCCACGTCAGCAGCTGCAAAACTAGAAAGGACTTTTGCCCCCTTTTATTTGGGCCCAGTTTCAGGGCAGGAGGAGGGAATGCCAAAGGAACAATAACTGACATTTATTAACATTGCTCTGTGCCTAAGATCATTGGAGAAATCTGACTCCCACAAACTCGCTTCATCTGTCTTAAGAGGTAGGTATAGTATCAGTGTCTCCTTTTTATAGATGAAGAGAGCAGCAGGCAGAAAGCACCCGGGTGCACCAAAGCTCTGGGTTGGCCCAGAGGTAGCAAGAGATGCAGCAGGGCAGAAACTCTCCATAAATTAAGTCTCAAAGTGTAGGTTACTTGATCACTTGATCACTTGAATCCCGTTATTCATCGATTTTCTCGAGTGGGCGCCAGTAACATTTCCATTGGACCCTGTCACGTGCCAATGTAGCCCAATGGCATCTGGTTGATTCAGGAATATGAAGAGCCTCAAACTGTTCCTTCAGGGTCTTGACAAGGAAAACAAAGTGTAGATAGCTACCTTTTTTGCATTGGAGCAAATGGAGGGAAATTCCCAGCAATGTCTTTTTTAAAAATAAATAAATAAATAAACAAACAAGTAAATAAATACATAGATGAATGAATGAATGAATGAATGAATGAACAAAAGAACAAACGAATGAATAGATAGATAGATAGATAGATAGATAGATAGATAGATAGATAGATAGATAGAGAGAGAGATAGATAGATAGATAGATAGATAGATAGATAGATAGATAGATAGATAGATAGATAGATAGATAGATAGATAGATAGATAGATAGATAGATAGATAGATAGATAGATAGATAGATAGATAGATAGATAGATAGATAGATAGATAACTTAAGGGTCAGGAGATGTCTCAAAGGGCAGAAGCAAGTGGTTTTTATGCTAGAGACTTGAATTCAAGTCCTGACACCACCTGGTCCACAAAACTGAGCACTAAACTATGAGTAGACCCCAAACACCAACACTTGTGACTTCCCCCTTGTATTTCCCTAAAAATTTGATTGTAGTCAGAGCAATAGCACAATGGGTAGGGCATCTGCCTTGCACTCAACCAACCCAGAAACCATACCCGACATCCCATATGGCCCCCAAGCACCGCCAGGAGTAATTCATGAGTGCAGAGCTAGGGTAACCCCTGAGCATCGCCAGTGTGACCCAAAAAGAAAAAGTAAACTTGATTGTATTTTTGTGTGCTAGTCTATCACATAGAAGAATATGAATGAGAAAATGCCACCATCTGAAGTCTGGACATATTTGAGAGGTGACATCAGAAGTAGCTTTCTATCATCTGTTATCCCCAAATTAGGTCCAGGGCTTGAGCTCAAAACCAGACAGGCTCCATGCCTCCAGTTCCTTCTAGGAGTAAGTGGTGCCCAAGTTCCTTCCTTCTCAAGCCTCCTCAAGACTGGAGCCATGGAATCAAATATATCTCACCTGTTGGCAAAGGTCATGCACTGAGCCCACCCCAGTGCTAGACCCTCTCCAAGCTCTGCACTGTATCTGCTTATCTGAAGATTTCCCCATGGTAGAAATGAAGAGTTAGAACAAGCCACACAGTCAGTGAGTAGCAAGTTGTTGCAGGACACCTAAAAGCCTAAAAGCCTCTGCATCTGCCCTGGATTACCGCCTGCAAATCACTTCATAGATAAGGGGGTAGTTTAAATATGGCAGTTTATCTGACCATGTATTCTGTACTGGCTGGTATAAATATTCTCTCATGCTATCACAATCATCGTGGGACTAGCTAGATCTTACCAGCATATTTGCCTGGCCACGTTGGATCTCTAAGTAATTAGACCAGAGAGAAATGCTGTTTGCCTCCAAGCAAGCAAGCATGGCTCCCCTGATAACTCAAAAGGCAACTAAATTGCAAAACTACAGTGAAGTAGAGGAGACTCTTGTGAAGGCTTGGAGAAATATTTAACTGGCATTAGTATAGTCTTTGATACGGAGGCTTGCCATCTCAGAAACCCCCTTCTCTACCCTATAAAGGCATTTCCAGGCAGATCTTGGCTCAAAACATTAGCATCTAAAAGGGCCTAGGTGAGGTGCTGGGAGAAATTACCTGAGGGCATTTGACCCTGCCTGCTTCCCATAATAGTGGGAGGTCTGAGTTGCAGGGGTATAAAACTAGACTGCTTCCTCTCTCTCTCTCTCTCTCTCTCTCTCTCTCTCTCTCTCTCTCTCTCTCTCTCTCTCTCTCTCTCTCTCTCTCTCTCTCGGCTCTTTGTGAGCTCGCACCCTTCTTGGGAGTCTTGTCTTTGTCTCCTCTCTACAGGGCCTTTACACGTGGTGGCCGCCATTTTGGCCTACACGTGGCTGGGGTTCTAGCTGGGAATCCTAAGCACCCTAAGCACCGGGTTTTTTCTATTGCTGACTTGTATGCCTGAACCTGTGATAAGTAAAGCATTTTAAAACTGCATCGATTCCTGAGTTTTCATCCATTCCCCACCCGGCTTCAGAGGTGGAAGGAAACTCGCTTCCCGGCACTGTTGGGGACCCCAGAGGCCTTCCCCTGACAGCAGGTAGATCTGAATTTCCCCCAAAGTCCATGTACTTGTCACCCTACTATAATAGAAAATGAAGTAAGTCTCCTGAGTTTGGAAAATAGAGGTGAGTTTGGGGATGGACTGAAAATGGGACGGGATCCTAGGATTTGGCTGCCTCTTTCAACAATTTCCAATGGCTTCTTGACTTTACTTGCACAATTCCATGATTGTTCAAGAAGTCATCTCAGTCTTGGAAAGGGTGGTCTTCAAGCGGATCTGAGGGCCAGATCAAAGCCTTTATTTTTATTTTTATTTCATTTAAAAAATGTCTTCATCATCTTCTCCTCTTCCTCCTCCTCCTCCTCTTTCTCCTCCTCCTCCTTCTCCTTCTCCTTCTTCTCCTCCTCCTCCTTCTCCTCCTCCTTCTCCTCCTCCTTCTCCTCCTCTTCATCTCTCTCCCTTCTCTTACACATTGTGATTTGCAATTTGCAATATATACATTTAGGGTTATCATGTATGTCCCTTTGCCTATGTTCAATGCTCATTTCTAGTCTGGCGTTACCATTTCCAACACTTATTAGAATACTGGTTCCTTCTCTATCTCACCTAGCCTCTGACTTCCATCAACCTAGCCTCTGACTTCCACACGTTTGTGGTAGTTTCAAACCACTGACCTGTCCTCCTGCAGACCAAAGCCTTTAGAAAGGAATGTCTCAGGCTAGGGGAGAGGGGAGGGAATTGGGGACATTGGTGGTGGGAAATGGGCACTGGTGGAGGGATTGGTGCTGAAAAAAACGTATGAACAAAACCCAGACATGAACATCTTTGTAATTATATATCTCACGGTAGTATAATAAAATATTTTTTTAAAAAAAGACATGAGGGACAGTAGAAAGTTTTAAAAAAGGAATGCCTCTTGTCCTCTCATTCATCAGTCCAAGCTCACATCCTTCCTTGGTATCTTAGGGAGAAAAATATAAGCAAAGGCCTTTCCTTTGCTTATAGAAAAATCCACCAATAAGCAAAGGCCCCTACAGATACTTGGCCTTAAGAGATTATTTTTTTTTTTGGTTTGGGTTCACTCCCTGACAACGCTCAGGAGTTATTTCTGGCTCTGCACTCAGGAATTACTCCTTGCAGGCTCAGGGAGACCATATGGGATGCTAGGAATCGGGGAATCAAACCCAGGTTGACCGTGTGCAAGTACCTTACCCACTGCACTATCTCTCCATCCCAGGCCTTGAGAGGTTTATGGCAGGTAGGTGTAGTCTGACGTTGTCCTGCAGCTCATATTTGAGATTCCTTGAATTATAAAATGTGTCATGGACCACCACACAGTTTCTGTCCACAGGGACACAGTGACCTTGAAAAGTAATGGTCAAAGATTATAGACAATCAGTTTCCAAACCTGTTTTGGTGTCCATCCCACTTTTAGAAATAAAAGCACTCAATACCCTCTGGAAAAAAAAAAAAAGAAAAGTAATGGTCAAATGAGCAAGTGGCAGAAGCTAGTGCTAGAGATAGGAATCATCTGAAAATGAAGCCCTGAAAGCGGAGAAGAGCCCCCAGGGGAAAAAAAGAGTTTATAAACAATAAAGAGGGGCCCAAGGATCCATTGTGCAGTGGTTGACACCTGCCTTGCTAGCATCAGGGACTTCAATTCCTGCACCCTCCCCACATTTAAGTGCTGTCCCAAGGTCCACTGCTTGGAAACTCCAGATCTCGCAAGCGCGCATACACACAAACACACACACACAAAAAAAAAAACTCACACACACAATATGGACTCGCTGGAGCACCACAAACAAGCGTGTACAAGCACTGCAATGAAAAAATGTGTGCACTACCCTTAGCAAGTTCCACAGTCAGATATGTGCAGCCCTCGTTGTCACAACAATAAAAGAACAAGACAGGGAGGAGTTTATTTAAATTTAGAAGGGGAAAAAAACACTAAACAGAAGAATGCTACATTTAGAGGAGGCAGAAATCTAAGATTCAAATGAATTCTTCACACCAGGAAATCATTTCTGCGAGGACTTCAGCCAAAACAAAAATTACTTGCAAGAACAGTAAGAGGAATCCAAATGTTAACTCTCAGTCCACCCCGCCGCCTTTGACTCAGAACATAAAGTGCTAGTGGTGTTTTCAAGTGTGTAGGAGTCCATTGGAGGTGTCTTCCCTGCTCTCACCTCGGAAGCAGCAGCTTCTGCTCCAGAACCCGCAGGAAGGAGGGTCCAGTGGAGAGACAGCATCTGGTATGGATTCACCTTTGCAGTCTCCCTCATTCACGGCACAGTTTCTGTTACTGGCAACTGAGCTGTGACTTAAACTTGCCCAGAACCCAACGCATGCCTTGTCTGGCACCATGGAGTAGAGAATTTTGGGGAAACCAGGTGCTAGTCGATATTCTGAGCACCACAATGGCCAGTGTGGGGGACTCCAGGGCCCCCCCCTAGGCTGGGAGACCAATAACCTTCTCCAAATAATGATATAGTGTTGAGACTCAACCAAGCCTGCTGCTCAAAACTTGGCTCTTTCATGCTCAGTGAAGAGCCCTAGTGCGAGCCCCTGACCAGAAGCCAGGACACAGGGGAAGAATAGATGTTGCCGTCGGCCACTCACGGCCTCCCTTGGAACAATGAGAAGAATATAATCATTTGCCTGCACTGGAGTTTTTCCACTTCAAAACTCCCCATGTAGAGAAAGAGAGAAAAGAGATAAAGAGCCTGCCATGGAGGCAGGCTACGGGATGGGGGAGGGAATTTGGGACTTTGATGGTGGGAAATGGGCACTGGTGGAGGGATGGGGTGCTGGAACACTGTGTGACCGAAACCCCCAAACATGAACAATGTTGTAATTGTATATCTCACGGTGGCATAATAAAATATTAATTAAAAAAACCTCCCCATGTAATAGGAAGTCTGCCTTCATTGTGAGGCCCCGAGTGTGACCCTTGGCACCACATAAACTATTAAGCACAGTCAGGTATGACCCACTGGAGAACCAAAAAAAAAGTCCCTCTGGCCTGTCCTCCATCCAGGATATTTATCTTCCAAGCATGAAGGGGTACAGGAGGCAGAGTATGAAGAGTGAGGGACAGAGCTGGGTGCCACCCCATGGCCTGACAGCGCTCTCTTATTTCTTTAGCATTTCTCACCAGGAGCTGCCCCCAGACATTCTCACTATCCTCGCAGAATTATCATCAGGCCCATTTTTCAGATGAAGACCTCAAAGCTCAGAGAGATGGAGTCATCTGCTCATGGTATCAGAGACCCAAGATTCCAAGACCGCTAAACTCCAGGGACCAAGCACTCCCTCCCCAGCATGCAGGAGCTTGGCCTGGGCCTGCAAGGATTAGCTCCCGACTTTGGGCCCTCATTCCCATCCAGAATCATCCAGTAACCCCAGCGGACATGGAGAACCAGTGTCAAGACGGGGGTGAGACACGAGAACATCCTGAGTCTTCTCTTGGTTGTATCCTGTCCCAGCTGGCACAGGAGATGGCGGCGTTTGTGCTCCTTCCACAGGTACTTACCAGATACCCAGTGGAGAAAGACAAACCCTAAAGAACATGGAGGAGCTGGACTATGTAGGTCTAAGCGTACCATTACACAGATTGTTTCTGCAGGAGACTTGGGGCCAGAGAAGACGATGGAAGATGAGCAAAGGCCCAGGTGGCACCTTATGGGAACTCAGTGGTGACAACTGTCCCCAACGCTCAAGAGCATTTCTCATGCCAGGTTCCATGCCCAGCATGCCTCTACCCACATCAGCTCATCTTCTCCCTGAAAACCTCCCACTCAGAAAATCACCCCCGAACCATATGGACATGGGGAAACTGAGGCCCAGAGTGCTGATCTCACATTCTTACAGTTACCTCATGGGTGGCCGAAGATCTATGGGGATCTCCCTCATAAATGCTCATGGAGCAGATGGATACCACCGAGCCCAGCACTGCTGCAGACAGAAGAGACCCACCATGAACAAAGCAGACCAAAGTCACTCCCCTGGAGAGGAGCCATTTGGGTGGGGAAACAAACAGAACTGTGGCTCATAAAGTAGAAATCGCTCCATGAAATCCTGAGAGAGTTATAGTAGTGATGGTAGGAAAAACATTCAACACTGTCTGCCATCTAGTTAAGTCAGTGTTCGGATTGTTTACTGCCATGATCATAGCTGTCTAGCAATGCTCCTGGGATTAGCTCCACGGTAGAGTGTGGGGAAACTTGAGAATGTAGAGCTTTGGGAGAGGCCAGCCTTGGGGGTGGGCCACAGGCAGTGGGAGTATAGCTGCTGGTATGGGCATTGCCGAGGAAAGGCACAGCCAGGGAGAGCGAACACTGAAGCTTTGGGCTTTGCCAAAGCCTCCACTGTAAGGGACGGACCCCTCTCAGAGGTGGAAGTGTAACCCTCCGCCGGTCCCAGAACACAGGGAGTTAAAGTTCTGTCTTGTATTCCCCACCGCACCCCCCACTTTCTAGCGGCTCTGCTCCAGTCTCCTTGTTGATTGTACGTTGGAGCTTCTGCGGCCCTGCTGCCCTGGGAACCCTCTCCTTATCCGTAAGTGAATTATGGACCACTTGGTTCCAGCTCCTAAGTGTACCAGTGTGGGAATACCGCAGGCTAAACCAATCTGGAAGGCCTTGTCATTTGTTGGGAATATTCTGTGGTGCCTTATCGTCAGAGCCATACATTTAGGCATGTTGCTGGGTGGGAAGGGAGGGGGCAGTGCTGGTAGAAAGACAAAGCAGTTTCTCTCCTGGCCAGTCATCCCAGCATTCCAGAAATTGCTCATCTCTGGCTCAGAGGCCAGCCCAGAGCCAGAGGAGGTGGGAGGGGACCGTTCTGTGTGCTACAGACAGACTCCCCTACCACGCACACAACCAAAGCAGCATGAGCACTAGGCTGAGAAGGTTACGCTCTCCAAGAAGATCTCGTCTTGCTCTGCCTTAAATCTGCCACGCGAATAGCAGGACCTCTAAACTTCTACAGGATTAAGACCCAGAGGAGAGTTTAGAAACAGGACCCATGGGCCAAATCTGGCTTGCAGATGTGTTTCAGTGGGCCTGAAATGCTTTAAATATATTTAAGCCAATGTTGGAGAACCAAGATATTTTCATGAGAATCCAGACTCCCAATTTCCCTGGAAAAAGGGAGTTTTAGCCACACATTGGGCCCAAGCTCCAACCTGGGAGGAAATAGTAAGTCTCCCTCTCTCAATAGCAGACCCTGAGTTCGTCACAGCCCTTCCCAACACCAAGGTAGAAAGACAGTTGCCTTTGAGATTTCACTGACTTTATTGTCTTTGATCATAGCTCGATGACACTTGAGCAAAGAAAACACAGACGGAAGGACTGGTAGGCTGCTTACCCTGCATTGGGGCTACCAGGTTCTATCCCCAGCACCCGATATGGTCCTACGAGTTCTGTCAGGATGATCCCTGAACACAGAATGAGAGGTAAACCCTGAGCAGAGACAGGTGTGGCCCAAAAACCAAAAAAGAAAAACACAGAAAAATAGTCTGATGCTTTAAATATTATACGCGCCCACTTCATCCCCATGTGCCTGCAGCCTGGGCTCCGCCAGCACTTTTGTCTATATTTCTCAGTCCAGAACGGCACTGACCGCTTAGACCATTCACCTCTACATTAATTAAACTGTAGAATTGCCATTCTTGGTGGCACTAGACACATTTAAAGCACTCAACAGCCCTTGGGGACAAGACTCTGTGTGAACAGCACAGAAGGGACATTTCCATCAGCTCAGGAACTACTGGTGGGCAGCTCTGGGAGAAATAAAGCAGAGTCTGAAGGAATGTGGGTCATGCTGGTTCGTGGAGGAGCAAGGGAGCTGCGAGCAATGGGGCCTGATGTCCAGCCTCTGGGACCCATGGAGGCCGCTGCAACTCTGAAGGGCCCCCTCCCAAGGATGCCCGCCCATAGCCAGTAGGGGAAGACCTCAGGAGTTTCCTAACCCCTCGTGCACTTGGTAAAAGAAACCTGGAAGGGAGGATGTGAGTTCACATCAGCCTACAGCGTGCTGACTGCCTCGGGCCATGCCCGCCCTACCAGCCTGGACTTCTGTCCTGCCAGTTCGGCAGTCACCACCCCAGCCATGTCTGTGAACCTCCTCTGGCATCTGCCACCAGGGTGGCCCTGCACAGACTCTTCCGCCCGCCACACAGCACAAGGTTCAAAATCCATCTCATGCCCCTGTCATGGTGGTGGCAGTGTTGGGGTCAGACGTGCAGAGGGGTGAAGTGGTTTGCTTGGTGGTGATTTCAAGGGTCTCACTTGTTTGCACACCGGGATAGCACATGGCAGTGGAGGATGGCAGTCTGCCATGTGGGATGGTGCAGCCATTAGACAGGGGGTGTCAAGCATTACAGTGAACCACATACTCAAAATCTATTTCTTACTCCCTTTCACAAGAGTGTTCAATGATTTTACCTTATTAGCCAAAGAGTTATCATTAAATATGTAAGTTTCTAATGATACACTTGAAAGCTGGGTATGTGGCTCAGGGCACTTGATGGAATGTATTTGGCCCTGTGTTCTATTCCCAGCAAAACAGAGAGAGAGAGAGAGAGAGAGAGAGAGAGAGAGAGAGAATATTGTATATACTTTAAACACATGTGTATATTAAAAGTTACGAGGCTGGGTAAGCTGGAACTCTGCTCTCCCCAGGCTCAGCTGACCAGGGGTTCTCAGGAGGACAGGTGGGTTTTGGGAGTGGGCCCATCACCTCTGAGGGGTCCCGGAAGCAGCCGGATGAGACTCGCCCCCCACACTAGCTGCCACCCCTCACTGTCCGGATGCTGGGATGCTACCTCAAGACCAGATTAACAGAGCAAAACCAGTTCGAACCCAGGTAGGCAGCTCCCAGAAGCAGGAATCACTGGGAATTTGTCAGATGGAGTCAGGGGGTCGGCCATTCCCACTCCATTTTGTCGAGCCTAGTGGCCCCCGCCCAGGAGCTGCCCTGGCGACCAGCCATAGCATGCCGGGCCTCAGACGCGGCTGGGGGAAGCTGGAACTCAGCTCTCCCCAGGCTCAGCTGACCATGGGGCCCCCAGGTGGACAGAAGGGTTTTGGGGTGGGCTCATCACCTCTGGGGGGTCCCGGAAGCAGCTGGATGAGACTCGCCCACCACATTAGCCGCCACCTTCGCTGTCTGGACGCTGACCATGAGGCCCCTAAGTCACGTGGCCGCAAGCGGTCGCAAGTGGTCCATCAAACTAGTGGAAACAGGTATGTCCTTTAATGTACTGCATTCTATGATGTGTAGGAAAGTTTGGCGGGAGGGAGAGATAGAGAGGAGAGAAAAGACATACAGAACTCACCAAGTAGTTGAGGTGTGGGAGGGGGAGGGAGGTGGGGACATTGGTGATGGGAGATGGGTTCGGGTGGAGGGATGGGTGTTGGAACACTGTAGAACCAAAACTCTACATGAGCATCTTGCAATTGTATGTCTAAAAGTGGTGTAATAAAATTTGGGAAAAGAAAAAAATTTATTACATTTACTTTAGACTTAAATTTAAAAGTCTGTTGTGTTGGGACTCTGAGAAATTCAGAATTCTGGGGTTCAGGAATTATGGCAGACACCTAGCACATGCTTGACCTGGGTTTGGGCCTGAGCACCACATGAACCTCCCAAGCATCATCAGGTGTAGCCCGGGAAGCCCCAGACACCACTGGGGTAATTCTTGGCACCCCTAGGGCCAGAGCAGCACCGTATCACACCTTTACCTTGAACTACCTGCCTGATTGTTTCATTATCAGCTTGGTAGCCCCAAGCTTCCTAAGCACAACTAAGGAGACCCATAAAATAAATGAAAAAGATTTAAAAAAAGTTACATGACATGCCACTTAATTATTTCTCTACAAATGCCTTTATGTCTCAAGAAACCCATCTACACCTCAAAAGCAGTAAGACAGAGCAAAGGAAACGAATAGGTGTGCAGCGACCAAACAGTGGCAACCCTTATGAGGCACAACTTCTGTGTCTCACTGCCGGGGCACTGGGGCACGTATGAGGGCACCTGAGCCTTCCTGGGGCTCAGTCTCTGACCTGCAGAAAGCCAGCGCCAGGAGAGTCACCACCACCAGCCACCACTGCAAGATGAGAAAAGGGGCAAGTCCATCTCCAGAGTACTAGAGAATGCTGTGTTCCTCCCTCACGGGCTCCGGAAGCTTCCAGAAACTGCCCGCTTCAGCCTCATCTTGGAGGTGCTGCTCGGAGAGCGGGGCCAGCCCCTCACAGTGGAGGAACCTCAAGCAAAGCCAAAGCTTCAGAGCTCGCTCTCCCTGCCGGTGCCTCTCCTCCACCCTGCCTGCACCAGCAGCCACACTCACACTGCCCGTGCCCCCTCCCAAGGCTGGCCTCTCCCCATAGCCCCCTAGCCAAGATGCAGCTAACTTACAGAGCTTCCTACCCCAGGCCTTACTCACCTGTTGTGTATCTAAACAAGACAGTTGTTCGCCACTCTAGGGCTCCATTCATACGGCGGGAGAAGCAGGTTCTTCATGGCCCTGACCCCGTCCCCACCTGCTTCTTGTGTATGGTTGGGGGCTTGTTTTCCCGGCTTCAGCTCCCCTGCCTGCACTAAAGCATCCAGCAAACACCTTACGGACCCAGGCCTTGCTGTGCCCCACTCTGCAGATTAAGGACAGTGGAGCCAGCTCCGCTAACGGAGCACTCAGTATGTGCCCAGGAACTTCATCCAACCCTCACCTCCACAGGGGAGTAGTGTTCTCTTCATGGGGCAACTGAGGCTGGGAAGAGAAAGATTCACAGATTGCCCAAGGTGGGGCTCATTAGAGCTCACCCTCTGAACCCCAAGGCCAAGAAAGGGGACTTTCACAGTGTAAGCCCATTCGCCCTGCACCACTGTGGAAGACAAGCCAATGAACGAGGAGCTTTTCTGACTCCCAGTGGGGAGACTGAACGGGGTGGCATTGCCCAGCCAACCCATCTCCACACCCTCCATAGAGGAGGCGAGGGGCTTGTAACTGGAGTCCTCAGAGAAGGTTCTGAAAGAAAGGAACACAATAGCAGCTCTGTGCGTGCAGCAGTCTCTGGGGGCAGGAGACGGCCCAGTGAGGAACTTCGCACGGTCTGCAGAGAGCGGCCGGTGAGCAACAGGCAGGGAGCCTCATGCTGACAGGAGGCCAGTTCCTGAGCTGGGGTCCAGGCCCCCAGAAGGTGCACACTGGGCCTCTGTGTGTACAGACAACAGAGCTGCTCTGTCCTGGAGGCTGTGAGTGTCCCACCACCTACAGGACGGCCATCCACAAGGCCCACTCTCCGGCCAGCCCCGCCCCAGAGCCCAGCCTCCACCTCCACTGGTTCAGGCCTCCTGCAGCCCCACTCCAGCCTGGGCAAACTTGAGCCTGACTGTAACTCTCAACCGCCATTCACCCCAGCAGCCCCTCTGTGTGAAGGCGTGTGGGGTGCATGTCTCCAAGGTGAGAGTTCTTGGGGGTGACTGTGTCTGTGATGGGGGAGTAAGAGAGAGATAGCAGCAAGAAAGAGACTAAAAGAAGAGACACCCAAGGGACTTCCAACTCATCTTTACTGGAGAGAAGGAAAGCTTGCTAGGCTCCCACTTTCACCAGACACCACTGTTTTGACTTCAGGGCTCCTTTCCGGGTTCCCGGCTTCCCCCCAGCTGGTTGGATGGTGGCCGCATAGGAAGAGGACAGGCTCTTGGATGCTGCTTGCATCTTTGTGCTTTGCTCTCCCTCTGCCCCATGCGTCAAGGACAGGACAAAGTTATTCACTAAGGATGGAACCAAGCGAAGGCACTTGCCTTGCCCTCAGTCAACCTGGTTTTGATCCCTGGTACCACACATGGTGCCCTGAGCCCTGCTCAAGGAATGATCCTTGAGCACAGAGCCAGGAGTAAGGCCTAAGTACAAACTTCAGAACAAAACAATACTAAAAAGGACAGGACCCTGCCTCCCCACACCCCCATTTCCCAGCCGCAAGCCCTAAGCAAGACTGAGCTAAGGTTCCACATCTATAAAAGACAGTCACATCTAGTCTACACCACACACGGGAGGCAAGAACAGACAGTGTGTCCGCAGGCCTGTGCTTCAGGGAGACTCAACTCCCATCAGGCTGGGAAGTTGGGGAGGAAGTGAGGGGAGGTTCAGGCACTCACATGGGGGTCTGGCCAGGACATTCCTCTGCGTCTACTGGCCGCAGCAAACCTGGATGTCCTTTTCCACAGCCCCTATAGCTGACTACCCTCCAGTTCCAGGAGCTGCCTGGGAGAGGCTGGTCTGGAGTTCACCTCTAAGGGGGTACCTTCTTGGAGCTGAGGCTGTGCCCCCACCAGGGGCCGCTCTGCTCAGTGACTGGGCCAAGGACACCCAAGGGCAGGTTAAACTCACCACCCGCTGCCCGCACCCCCTGCCCCAACAGCGACTTCTCGCTGTAGGAGAAAGGGAGGCAGTGAGAGCTTTGAAAAATGCTCCAGAGGGGGACGTTCTCCCCAGAATTTGGTCACAGGGAGAAGCTGCAAGACGTTTCCTGAGGGCCAGGCTGCTCCAGTTCTGATCTCAGCTCTGGGTTCAAAAGGTCAGGAAGATCCTTGGCCCTTGGAACCCAGGAAAATGCAGGCACAAAGGATGGGGGCCCTGAATGATGCCCCTTCTGCTTAGAGGCCTGAGCCTATCTAGGTTTGCCTTTCCCTCCTCAAACCTTGCGCCAGCCATTTAAAACGATGAGGGAAACCTTGTTATCCTTGCCAGAAGGTCCTGAGATTCCCCCAGGACCTGGCCTAGTGTGGAGGTCACCTCGCAGCACACGGCAAGGCCAGTGCAGGCCAACGCCAAGAAAGCCACCAGGGCAGCACGTGTGCCTTGCGAGGAAGTGCAGGCAGGACACACGGCTCATGGGTGCAGGGACAAGTGTCCAGAGACACCTGGAAGCGCCCTCCCAGCCAGGCCAGCAAGAACACTGCTGCTCTACCAGAGGGCACTGCTGTGACCCTGCCAGGACCCCACGGGCCACTCACAGGGCTGGGAAGGTGCCTGCTTCTCCAAAATGGGCCCGGGAGGTTCAGGGAGCTCCGTGGAGTTTGCCCATGTCCAGACTCTCCTCCCTTCCTTCAAGCCAACTTCGCATCCCTGGCTCCAAATGGGGCTTCTGCTCCTCCCTTTACCTCTTGCAGCCCTTTCGTCTTTGCTGCCCTTTGACCAGTCTTTTGACTGATGGCATTCCTAAAAAAAAAAAAAAAAAAACTCTACCCAGCTTGGCTCCTAAGCCTGCACCCACTTCCCAAACCAAGATGGATTTAAATTCTCCAGATACTTGGAAAAGACTGTTTGCTCATTGCAAGTGAACACCTTTGAAAGCCAAACAGAATCTTCCCACAAATAAACAGCAGGAGACACAGCTCCTTCCCACAGCCACTTAGAAGAAACCCAAGCCCGGGACAGGTGGGAAAGCTGGACTAGCAGAGGCAGAGAAAGCCACAGCCCCTGCCCAGCTACCAGTTGGACTGGACAGTGGGCCTGGACGTGGGGTGAGGGCCTGGAAGAAGAAACCTGCCACCTTGCGTCAGACAAGACCTCCAGGACCACAGGCAAGGTGGTTAGGTGGCGTCATAACCTATCATAGTAATCATCTCTGCCGTTCCTGCATGATTTGTGAAGCGTGACACCATGAGGCCAGAAATGCCACCACAGAAAAAAGCCACATACCATGGCCTCACGTGGCACAGACAGGTTGTGATGTCAAAACCCCGAAAAAAAGTGCTGGTGCCAGAGAAACCTGAGACCTGAGCTCGGCTCTTATCTGGCCTCAGCTCCTGTAATTGGAGATTCTGCCTCCAAGGATTTTAGCTCCTGAATCTTTCAGAAGAACTGGTCCCCTCTCTCCCCTCCCCTCCCATCTTCCCTCCTCACTACCCCTCCCACTATGAGCTCTCTTGGGGTCTCTTCCTCTGCAGTGACTGTGATCCCCTGCACAAAATGAAAAGATGAGAGAAAATCCCTCCTACACCCTCACTCTGAGTCCACAGGGTGGTTGCAGTAAAGCCTTGATGAGAAAGTTGAAGCAATTTGTTCTTCTGAGCTTGTGTAAAGAATAGCCGATATGCGAGGTTCTCAGATCCCACGGCCAATTAGGAGATGGCCGCCTGCCACTGTAAACCGCCTCAAGCTAGAAATGACCTGGAGTCCATAAGCAGGGAGATGGCCCTTCAGTCACAGAAACGTCCTTTCAACAGATGGCTAGTCTTGACATACGTGGGCATGGGAGTGGGCATCCATAAAAGAGACAAAAACAGCCACATTGCAAAACTGCATGTCTGAGAGCAACTCAACAGTTATCTGAGGAGGCCAACAGTAAGGCCATTGTACAAGAAATACATTTGTTCAGGAAGTTGGCTTTGTTTTATTTATTTATTTTTGTCTATCTATCTATTTGCTTGTTTATTTATTTAAAAATTACAAAGGCTTTTCTAAAACTTCCTGCAATGGTCAAGATTTCTTCTACGGGTATTTTCCATCCAAGTCCAGAGTCCTTGGCACATCTCCGTTTCCCCACTCTACCTGTAAAGTCGCGAGAGTCCCAATCTTAGCTGGAGACAGAGACACACCCAGCCCTGACAGAGACCCACAGACCCTTCAGGACGATCCAAAAGGCTCCCCCAGGTTCTGCAGCTCAATGTTCGTTTTTTGGGAAAAGACTTTGAAGAATTGCATGCTTTTTTGCTTGGAACTTTTAAGCCAGGGTATCCCACAGGATCCACCTTGGATCTGCACCCATGGTACTCTTAAGGAATGATTAGGTAAAAGAACATCGCACTTCGAATACCTTGAGAAAGTTTGCATTTCTCTTTTAACAGTTACTTGTGGGAGGATTAGGCACGGGAGTACTGGGCTGACTCCTGCTTTGCACTCAAGGACCCCTCCTGGTGGGGCTCCAGGGACCTCATACACGGTACTGGAGACTGAAGCCGGTTCAGCTGTGCGCAAGGAAAGAGCCTTAACACTCATCCTAGTGGCGCGTGTGCCCGCACTCCCCTCCTCCCCACACACACACACAGTGACACAGTGTCAGTAGGGGATGGGCAGTGAATTTCTGGCATTGGGGAGGGAGGGTGCCTTGGCCTGGATCAGGCTAAGCTGCCTGAACCGCGCCTCCAAGGCTCCCTCCCGGCTGCTTCTGGGTTTTATCAGTAGAAGAATGACCTTCTCCTTCAACAAGGCGCAGGGGATCACAGGGACCCCCGCATTGGAACGTTTCCAGGGGTGCTTTTATTCTAAGACAGTCAGTGTAAGGCACTGATTTTTAATACTGTAATCTGACTGACCTGAGTCGGACAGAGGCTCAGAGGGCTGGAACGCACGTCTTGCCTGCGGGAGTCCGGAGTTTGAGCCCTTGGACTACGTGCTCCCCAAAGTATCTCTGGAAGCTGTCTCTGAGCACTGAGACCGGAGTGGTCCCCCCAGACACAGCAAGGCATGCCTTTCCTCCCTCTCCCCACCAAAAAAAAAAAAAAAAATAGTGCGTTTAAAAAATTTTTTTTCAAAGGCCACACGATGGAAGAAAATACAAAATTCATATGCATTTTTTCAGGAGAAAGAGAAGCCTCACTCATCAGAGCTGCCTGGGGTGGCCCCTGGACTGCTCTACTCGCCAGGCCGGGTGGAGGCGGAGAGGTTTGAACAGCCTTGAGCGTGGGTTACAGCTCAGCCAGGTTTGGGGGGATCCGAAACACCACCCCCTTATTACATCCTCCCAGGCAAAGCAGCAAAACCCATAGCCACCCACTGCCTGGTCCTGGGTGCAGAAACGAGGGCGCCCTTCCCACCAGGGCCACCCAGCATCTCGCAGGAAACAATTCCCGGTCAGTGAGTTCGTGCAAGCTCCTCAGGGGAACCCGCGACCACCTGCCAGGGCGCCCCAAGCACCCGCCGTCCCGCGCGCGCTCCCTCGGCGGTCCCTACCATGTCCCCGCGGCCGCTCAGGGGCTTCGCCAGCAACTCCCTGTGACTCGCCCGGCTTCCCCCAAGGCGAGTTCCGGGCAGAAGCTCCTGGGCAGGGCTGAGCTGCGCACCGTCAGGCTCTGCCGTGCGCTCGCTGCTGCAAGACTCGGGGTCCCAGGGGTCCGCCCGCCGCCGGGACGTTTGCAGAGTTAACCGAGCCCAGCCCGGCCGCCGATCCCGGCCCAGCCTCCCCGCGTCCCCAAAAGCGCAGGAGGGGGCTCCTTTCACAATAAAAGCCCTGCCTGGGGCTCGGAATTGGGGTCCAGGTGCTCGCAGGGAACCCGCGCCGCCCGTCTCCCGCCGGCGGGGACCCGAGCCGAGCAGGGGAGCACAGACAGCATCTCACCCGGCAGGCGGGGCCGGGGCTCGGGCGCCGCGGTCTGGGTGGGCTTGGCGGGACCTTCGTGGGTTGGAGGGTGGGCAGGCAGCCGAGGGCAACAGAATATCCCGCTCCTCTGAGAGTCTTCTTTACTGGCGTCTCCGAGCCTTGTTTGGGTGCCGTGCCAAGAGCGGTTGGTTAGGGTGGAAATACAGACCCAAGCTCCTCTGACCACTTACAGTCATGAACAATGCAATTTCTCTCCTTGAGACGGGATCCTGTTACACTCGCTGAAGTGGCTTATAACCAAGCCCCACCCCACTCCCCTCGGCCTACAGAGGCATGGACAGTGTCTGGGTTACCTAAACCGGGTTGTGGTACCATGGATGAGTGATACCCAACAGTACCAAGTTTGAAAGTGCACATTGGAGAGAAAAGTCAGGCTTAGTATTTGTAGCCTTGAGGCCTGTGCTGCTAAGAAGGGAACAACGTTGAGGTATTTTGCAGGTACTGGCTGAACCCCAGCTCCGCAGCCCAGGCAGCAGATGGCGGTTTCTTAAGAGCCTCTGGTATGGAGGTGGATGGGGTGGAGACACCTGGAGAAGCTGCAAACCAGGATGAAATGTTGACGCTAAAGAGAGGTGATGTTACATGGACAGATCCCCGCCTCTTCCTCGGCCCCTGCATCAGAATGCTCTGAGGGTCACTTGATCACTTGATCACTTGAATCCCGTTATTCATCGATTTGCTCGAGTGGGCGCCAGTAACATTTCCATTGGACCCTATCACGTGCCAATGTAGCCCAATGGCATCTGGTTGATTCAGGAATATGAAGAGCCTCAAACCGGGTTTTAACAAGGAAGTCTGACCATCTTGTAGGTGGGCGGCCATGTGATCTTTTGACATCCTGTGGGATCCAGTCAGTAATGGCTCTAGTCCAGCGGTTGACTCCAAATCGCATTACAGGTCCAGCCCATCTGATTTTCGATGCCTTGGCAAACGAGACAGCATCCCTGACTCTGGAATAGTGACGGAGGTCAGAACTCCAGATTCCTTCACTCACTTGAGTGAGGCATGATATTCCAAGCATAGCTCTTTCGATTCCTCTCTGGGAGACCCGAATAGCATTCTCATCCTGCTTTCGTAGGGCCCATGTCTCTGAGGCGTATGTTAATGCAGGGAGAACAGTGGAGTCAAAGAGATGTGCCCGGAGCCAGAGGTTCTTTGTCCTTTTAGTTGTTTTTTCGATGCCTTTGAAGGCATTCCATGCCGCTCTCTTCCTCCTGCGCAGCTCAGGTTTTAGGTCATTCATCATGTTGACTTCTCGACCTAGGTACACATAACTGCTGCATTCAGAGATGTTTGTTCCATTGAGAGTGAATGGGGCCTCAGGAACTAGTTCATTCTTCATGAACATTGTTTACTTTAGATTCATCTGTAGACCTATCTTTCCACATTCTCGGTCGAAGTCAGCCAGCATTTGTGCTGCTTGGCTAATGTTTGGTGTTACTAGAACGATGTCATCAGCGAAGCGGAGGTGGTGTAGTTGCTGACCATCTATCTTCATTCCCATTCCTTCCCATTCTAATTGTCGCATGATGTTCTTGAGGGTGGCGCTGAAGAGTTTTGGTGAAATGGTATCACCCTGTCGAACCCCTCTTTTGACATCAATGATCGCTTCTTTGTAGAATGGTGAGATCCTGGTGGTGAATCCGTAATAGAGCTCATGAAGGATCTTGATGTATTGGGTTTGAACACCCTGTTTGGCTAGGGCTTCGATGACTGCTTCAGTCTCCACAGAATCAAAGGCTTTCTGTAAATCAATGAACGTGAGACAGAGCGGCATCTTGTACTCCCTACAAACCTCAATGAGCTTGGTTACTGTGTGGATATGGTCGATTGTGCTGAATCCTTTCCGGAAGCCAGCTTGCTCGCATGGTTGTCCTTCATCTAGTGTTCTGCCAATCCTGTTCAGGATGACTCGTGTAAACAGCTTGTAGATGACGGACAACAGGCAGATGGGGGTGGTAGTTGCCGATGTCATGAATGTCTCCCTTCTTGAACAGTAGAACTGTCCTGCTGGTTTTCCATTGGGAGGGTACCTTGCATTCGGACAGGTAGCGTGTGAAGAGCCGAGCTAGTGTATTGATGAGTACCGACGGGAAATTCTTCAGGTGTTCGGGTCTGACTTTGTCTGGGCCTGGTGCTGTTCCCTTCTTTACTGACGAGATGGCATGTCGGATGAAATGCCATCCGAAAGAAAGGCTCTGAGGGTGTCATGGGTAATACTTGGGGGAGGGGTGGGACATTGGGCCACCACAGGCTGTGCTCAGGGATTATTCCTGGCAGTGCTTGGGGAGCCTCACAAGGTGTCAAGGATCACCCAAGCGTGCCAGGTGCAAGGCAAGCCCTTACCTGCTCATTATCTCTCCTCCGTCCTGGATGAAGCTCTTAAACAGCAACAAAGATCCAGAGGGTCTCGCTAAACTACAGTGGGGAAGCAGGAAAGGGAAGAGAAAGTCTTTTCTCGACTTACTGCTTCGCAGATGGTTCTCGTGGGTTTCATTTCATCATTACAAATGTCTGAGGAGAAAAAAATTCATCATTCCCATTCCACAAATAAGGCGACTGAGGCATAGAGTTTAAGGGAACATTCCAGAGGCCAGAGAGTAAGTCCTTCAGCAAACCAACATCGATTTGCTCAAGAGGAAGAGGAAGACACTGGAAGCATGTAAGAGGCTGTGCTGCTCCAGGCCACATGTGAGGAACCAAGCCCCAGGCGGGCAGATGGTGGGGGCAGAGGTGGCAGAGCACCGGCCTTTCTGCTGACAAGCACCAAGATACTAAGTCAAGAGGTGGGTGCCCGGTTTCCCCGCAGGTGTACAGGGTCAAACTCTGTCTTCAGAGAGGACCAAAACCCTGCCCTGAGCCTTCTGGAGCAAGCGTGCTATGAGCAGCTCCAGGACCTGGCCTAGGACCAGCCCAGGGACAGATCCAGAACCTCCCAGCACACGCCCCGCCATGCTGAAGCCCAGCTCAGGGCCGTTTTGCTCATCCTATGCTCAATGCTTGGGCGCAGTAAAGGAAGCGCCCAGGTGGTGAGTACAGAGACCTGTTTATAGGTGAACAAGTATCCAGGACAGTGAATTTTCCTGGAATGACTCAACAGAGGGAGCAAATAAAATTGAGCTCTGGACCTGCTGCCAGGGATCTGCAGTGACCTCACCAGACCTTCACGGGAGCCGGACTTGAATAATCAACGTCCTCTCTTAACTAACTCCCACTCACACTGATGTCTGAACTCCTATCACTCAGGTCAGCAGTTCACATTCTCCTGGATGTCCTCGTGCACTTCTCTGACTACAGCCTCCTCCACAGAGCTGTGCTACCAATGAGAAAACCAGCTGTGTGTGACCCAACAAACCCATGCCCAGAAATGCCTGGACCACGCACCAGAACCACCCATCAAGAATGACCAGATGAGATGCAAGCCACAGAACAAAAGGAGAGAAGAGAGAGAGAGAGGAGAGGAGGAGGAGGAGGAGGAGGAGGAGGAGGAGGAGGAGGAAAAGTTCCTCCTATAAAGGCAGGTTGTGGGAGGGGGGAGGGAATCTGGTGACATTGGTGGTGGGAAAAGTGCACTGGTAGAGGGATGAGTGCTGGAGATTTTAATTAAAAATGAGAAAGAAAGAAAGAAAAGAAAGAAAGAAAGAAAGAAAGAAAGAAAGAAAGAAAGAAAGAAAGAAAGAAAGAAAGAAAGAGAGAGAGAGAGAGAGAGAGAGAAAAGAAAGAAAGAAAGAAAGAAAGAAAGAAAGAAAGAAAGAAAGAAAGAAAGAAAGAAAGAAAGAAAGAAAGAAAGAAAGAAAGAAAGAGAGAGAGAGAGAGAGAGAGAGGTGTTGAGGTGTGGCTGCGGTGCCCAGCTGTGTCAGCAGGTGGCAGACAGGAGACAGGCTTGTCTAGACCCAGGGCTCTGCCCTGTGGGCTCTGGATGGTTGATGGTCTGACATAGGAAAAGACTGGGCCCAGGGATAAACCCAGAGCCATGGCAGAGACTGGCAAGATACCCATGGTGTATTCTATATGCCAAAAACAGTAATAATAATGAACTTCATTCCCAACTAATAGAGACATTACTGGCGCCCACTCGAGCAAATCGATGAACAACAGGAGGGCAAGTGATCCAAGTGATACAAGTGATATAGTCATATATATAAATATATATATAAGAATATATAATATATGTTAATAATCCCTCTTGGTATTTTCCTGAACACTGGCATCTTTGGGATTTTTTGTTTTTTGTTTTTGTTTTTTGGGTCACACCCTGCGATGCTGAGGGATTACTCCTGGTTCTTTGCTCAGGGAATTACTCCTGGCAGTGCTCGGGGAACATATGGGATCCTGGAGATTGAACCCAGGTCGGCCTTGTCCAAGGTAAACGCCCTACCCTCTGTGCTATCGCCTCCGGCCCCAACACTGGCATCTTTGGGGGAAGACAAGAACAACAAAAACCTTTCAACTTAGTCGAGGTTGCCTATCAAATCCCAGACCGCATACGGGCTTGTGTCTGTATACCTACCTTCACATCTCCTTCCCTACAATGCCTGACCTCAGCATTCTCTGCATCATGCAGGGTGCTCAGTTTAGTCCCCTCCCTAATGCAGCTGTAGGTGTCCTTCTGCCTGTCATTAACTAAGCCAAGGAGCTGGAGAGATAGTAGAGGGGGTTAGGTATTTGCCTCACATGCAACCGCCCTGGTTCGACCCTTCACACCAAGAGGAACGACCCCTGAGCATAGAGCTAGGAATAACCCTGAGCAGGGCTGGATGTGGCTCACAAATTAAAAAAATAAATAAATAAAATAATAATAATATGTCAAAATAAAGTAATTTTGCCTTCTTTTCTGTTTTGTTGGGTCACATTGACCCTCAAGTAAGGTACTTCGTGCAGTTGACTCACCCTGCCTCTACATATCTAAAATGTAGAATGGACTTTTCTCGTCAATAGAAGTCCCTCTCTTTCATCAACTTCAAGCTGTCATATATATATATATATATATATAAATCATGTCATATATATAATCATGTCATATATATATATATATATATATATATATCATGGGGAAAGCTGGTTTCTGCTCTGGCGGGTGTACCTGTGTCTTAGGCTCAAGCATTCCTGGGCTTGAAATACTCTCCTCTGAAGGGCGGGTCTCTGCAGGGCGGGTCCTTGTAGGCTGGGTTTCTGATAAGCTGGGCTGGAGACTGGATTAATCTGTGGGCTGGAGACTGGATTAATATGCTGGGGGAGATCTTACCAGCTGCAGAGTGTGGATTGTGACACAGATCGCTGCCAGCAAGGTGTGGGGGTTTCTCTGGGCTCCTCCGAGGCTCCAACCTTCCTTCAAAGGCATCGAAGAAATAGCTAAAAGGACAAAGAACCTCCAGCTCCGGGCACATCTCTTCGACTCCACCGTTCTCCCTACATTAACATATGCCTCAGAGACCTGGGCCCTAAGAAAGCAGGATGAGAATGCTATTCGGGTCTCCCAGAGAGGCATCGAAAGAGCTATGCTTGGAATATCACGTCTCACTCAAGTGAGTGAAGGAATCCGGAGTTCTGACCTCCGTCGCTATTCCAGAATCAGGGATGCTGTCTCGTTTGCCAAGGCATCGAAAATCAGATGGGCTGGACATGTAATGCGATTTGGAGACAACCGCTGGACTAGAGCCGTTACCGACTGGATCCCACGGGATGTCAAAAGATCACGTGGCCGCCCACCTACAAGATGGTCAGACTTCCTTGTTAAGACCCTGAAGGAACGGTTTGAGGCTCTTCATATTCCTGAATCAACCAGATGCCATTGGGCTACATTGGCACGTGATAGGGTCCAATGGAAATGTTACTGGCGCCCGCTTGAGCAAATCGATGAATAACGGGATTCAAGTGATCAAGTGATATATATCATATCATATATATACATATAGAGAGAGAGGGAGGGAGAGAGGTGGGAGGGAGAGAGTAAACAGTTCACAAAGGGAGTTACAAGGAAGGGCCATGATCTTGCACATCTCACAGATGAAGAAAGCAAACATGGCACCATGAAGATAGTCAAGAGCTGGTTTTAAAACGGAGCCTCATCACTTTGGTATGGACGGATTTTGATGTATTTAGACAGCCAGTATCATGTTCCTTATCTCTACATGAGTGAAAAGTATGAGAGAAACGTCATAAGTGAGGAGAGTTTGGGGCGAGAGAGATAGTACATGAGTTGAGGCTCTTGTCATGCACACAGCTGCTCCTGGTTTGATCCCCCACAACACATGGTTCACCAGCATGCCCAGGGGTAGCCCTGGAGACCTACCGAGCACCACATCCTCAGATCCATACATTGACCTCTTCCTGGATTGACTGAGAATCATCAGGCATGATTCTCAGTTCCCCTGAGCACCATTTGGGAGGCCACCCTCTCCCAAACATACATAAAATGAGAAGTTGAAGAAGTAAATAGCAACACCTTGTGGCCAGTAGTCCACATGGCAGTTATTCGATAGTGAGTTTTCTCAGACACTATGTAGTGTCCTGACTTCCCAAGGTTGGAGAGAGAACTAAGACAGATGCCGGGAGTACGAACAGTAGACCCACAATACCCACCCCAATACCTGTGGCTAGGTAACGCCCCCTGACTTTAGTTCCTTCCTTCCTAAAAAGTTCTAATTCAAGAGCCTCTTGCCGTAGTCTTTTGACCTGAGCAGGCCCGACCCCATTCCTTTTAGCTGCCAGTTGATTTGTCAACACTGGATTCACGCAACTCTATTTCTCATCAGAGTCCTTCCCTTCCAGCATATGTGACTGTCTAACTTCTTGTGAGTTTCCCTGCACAACAGATCTGACCGTAACTTATTCACAGATTCATACATATCCATCCCCCCACCCCCTCTACATCATGATGCTTGGCACAAATTTTAGTGCACATTTTTGAGTAAGCTGAGGTTAAAATGATTGAGTTGTCCAGTATATAGTGTGTAACTACTGAGTTCATAAATCATTTCACTTTCTTACTGAGGTATAAATGATATGAAATGTATTTCAGGGGCGCAACATTTTATTTTATAAATTGTGAAGTAGTCACAATAAGTGTAGTTAACATCCATCGACATACCTACTGCTAAATTTTATGTGGTAAGAGATTTTAAGACGTGAGGTAATAAAATTTGAAGATACAGATAAAGGAATGTATACATGGAAACTTACACATATTAAAAAATTTTTAACACTATTGAGTTACACACAAGCCCAAGTGTTAAAAAATGAAAGTGTCAAAGTGATAATACAGTGGGCAGCATGTTTGCCCTGCATGTGGCCAACCTGGATTTGGTCCCAGAACCCTCCATGTGGTTCCCTGAGCACAGCCATGTGTGGCCCCCACAAAAAAAAAAGTAAATCAAAAGGGTTAAAGAAAAATAATATAAAATCATGCAGCCAATCCTGGTTTGATTCCAGGTGCCACAAATGTTCTTCTGTGTCCTGCCGGGACTGATCCCTAAGCACAGAGCCAGGAGTAAATCCTAATATTAATAAAATTAAATTATTAGTAAATAATAATTTGTTATTTTATATAAATAACATTATATAAATAACAATTTATCATTATTTACTAATAAATAATGTATTATTGTTTACCTAATATTAATAAAATAGGTAAATAAAATGGAATAAAAACATACAATAAAAAGTTAGACCTTGGAAAAGTCGAATACAATTATTAAACCACTGATCCTTGTGTCACTCATAAGCACCATGATTAGGTATTTACATGTTTGTGTGAAATGTACCTCCCTCATTAAGATCACAGAACATTTCCCCTGTGACCTGAACAACAATGACTAAGGGACGGAAAGATTGTACAGGGTATCAGATACTTTACGTGACGCGGCAGATTTCAGTTTACTCCCACCCACTTCCTGAGTCCCTGCTGTACCACCAAGAGTGATCCCTGAGCAGAGAGCCAGGAGTAAGCCCTGAACACCACTGGGTATGGCCCCAAACTGCACCACCACCAGAGAGTCATAATTCCTGTGTGATGGTGTGTCTCTATGACATAGTCTGACCTTGATTTGCAGGTTTCTGAGTGGACAAGCAAGGATCCTGAGCAAGTTTGCTGTATAATGCGGTACAGTAAAAATAGTTTAGATGTAACTTAAGCACACTGTGTCTTACTGTGCTCCGTGGATGGGGCTTAGCAGATGCTGCAATCTTCCCTGGTTGACGTTCTGTAGCAACTTTTGTGGGTTGCCATTACCACCCATTTCCAATAGCATATGTTCACATCATGCTTCTATGTCAAACATTGGTAGTTCTTGCAATATTTTGCATATCTCACAATTCTACGACCTATTAGGAGGCTCCTGCAAAGAGGCAGTTTTGCTAGTACTATTGTCATTGGTTGGGCACGTTTCACTCTGCCCACAGGGACAGCATCTCTGGAATGATGCGCGTGTGTATCCCAACGACCAGTCATTCCTTGGCTCTTGGTAATGTCATAAAATTGTCTTTGGCTTTTACTTTAACTCAGTAACCCAGTTATGACTGCCATCCTTTCATAACGTTCAAGAATCTACCTATGAAAGGTATTCACAGGAAAGTTTCATTTTTGTCCTAAATCCTCTCCTTTCCCTCTGAGTTATCTCAGCAAAGGAGCCGAATTGATTCAGGACAGCCGCACCCAGCAGCCCAGCGCCCTGATCTCTGGGGAACGTGTACAGCTCACATCTATTTTCCCAGTGGCAGTATTCATAGACACATTCACAGAAGCACTCCTAATCTGGGGTTCCACAGAGACCCTTGAGCCGGTGCAGTCTGGAGTGTTAATGGACACCCAAAGTCCCACAGTCCCCACGCCCGAATGCCTGCTTTGCAGTGCCAGGCTTGAAACTCCAGTGGCAGGTGGAAAGAAGAGACCAAAGGGAAGCAGGCCATGTCAGACCCCAAGTGCAGTGTCTCACACAGTGACCTTACACCAGTAAAATATGACCTCCATGTCTCAGAACCTGACCCCCAGGTCACCCTCACCTAACAGCGCTACAGGGAATATGCAAGGACTGGACATGCAGGGGAACAGCCCAGACACCTCAGCACTGTCCATAGCAGGCCATACTGCTAAGCTGCTGCAGGTCCTCACAGCTCAGAATCCAGAAATCCTGCGGGCACCAGCCTGAGAGCTTCTCACAATGTGGGGGATGGGGGGTTTCTGCCCTACACCCCACAGACCCTGCACCTAGTCCTCTTGCTTCACCCTCAACTCTACCCTCCACCCACTGAGCCTGCTTTCAGATTCCACCTGGTCACCCCACATCGGGGAAGAAAGAGGGGTGGGGTCTTCCCCACCAGGTCCTGTCAGGGGAGAGGAGGCTGCCCCCCTGAGCCTGGGCAGGACGGCTTTTTGGCTTGGACTTTGTTTGGGGTTCATTGAGGTGAAACGCACAGAACACAGAATTCAGTGCCTGCACTCACGCTGCTGTGCAACCGTTTCCCCGTCTAGTTCCCAAACGTCTCAGTACCCTAAGACCAGGTTCCCAGGGGCTCTCAGCCCTGCATTCCTGCGCCCCTTCAGCCGAAGGCAGCCTCCAGCTGCTTCCGGTTCCCATGGTTTTGTGTTGTTGGGGGAGGGGTGGTTGAAGGGACTTCTCACGGAGGGTCCCAGGCCATGGAGCACCCCAGCCTTCTTTCAGTGGGTACTGCATTTCCGGGGATCTGCTCGGGGGTCACCATGCCACTCTGGGCTGCTTTGCTGGCACTTCCCACATTATTGGACACAGAGGCGGCTTTGTTTGGCCAAATGCTGTTTCAGCAATTTCCCTCAATCTTTGCATCACCCATGAGATTCTCTAGAGGTCCAGCAACGCTTCAAATATCCAATCTTGGTTGCCAGAGAGCTCCGCGAGGCAAGGACACCTGCTTTGCAAGCACAGGGACCAGAGTTCTAGCCCACAGACCCCAGAACCCCGCCAGCCTGGGATCAGAATTGCCCAACACCCAGTTGGGTGATGGAGCAACACAGGGCTCCAGGAATCAGCCAGACTGGGTGACCCTCCCTGCCAGGTGGGAAGCAGCTCTGGGACATGGCTGGCTCTAGAGCAAAGCCCTAAAACAGGTGGTGGCTCTCCCTTGGAAAGGCGCTTCGCCTTCACTTGGGGGCCTGCTCCAACCCCCAACCCCAGGAGGCCCACAGAGCAGCGTTATGTCAGCTCATCAAACACACTGAAGCAGGCAATTTCTTTGCAAAATTATGCTCCTACATGAAAGATTAGCAAAGTGATGTCCTAAAAGTGAGGACAGGCTGGGGGTGCGGCCCAAACCTTGGTCCCACCAGGAGATGAAAACTTTCACCTGCCCAGTTTTCTCACTGTCCCATCTACCACGAAGAACTGTGACCTTCCTCTCAAATTGACTTCACCCTAAGGGTAGCTGACTGTCTAGTCACCTCTTACCGCTCGGGTAAATGCTTCTGTCCTGAAAATAGGCGATGTCCCCGGGGACCAGAGGATCAGACTTGGAGAAAATCAGTTGCTAAGGAGCCTTTCCAGTGGGGTGATCTCAGGGTCAAGTTTAAAGGATGTTTCTTAGAGACCATAAAGGGAAAAACAGCAGGTGTTTCCCTTGTAGGTTCAAGACCCAGGTTCAATCGTCAGCACCTCATAGGGTCCCCAAACTCCGCCAGGAGTAATCCCTGAGCACAGCCCAGGAGTAAGCTGAGCACCACTGATGCCCCAAGCCAGAAGTAATGTTTCCAAGCACACACGAGTATCTCAGCTGGTGCTTGGCCATACTGCAACTAGCTGAGGGTCCCATGGTCAAACCAGGTCAAGTCCCCTCTCAGCCAGGTCACGGCCCCCTCCTCCAATCAGCTCAGAGTTCCCGTGCCAAGCATGTCAGTGTCACGGTCAGTGACTCCCCATCAGGATCCCATGGCCTGAGGCTACTGTATCCCAGTCCTTAAGGAGCTTCGTTTCGGCTCCACCTCCCGCCCTCTCCCCCGCAGTGGCATCTTCTCATTGTCACTGGCCTCTAAAGATCAAGGGGCCACTCAGGCTTCACGAATATTCTACTGAGAATTATCCGGATCCGACCCCATGGACCTGGGGTGGTGAGAAAGCCCCAGTGAGGGGAGTTGGGCTGCTCGGCTTCTCGGGGACCCTGAGATCTCCCGAGGCTCCTCGCAGGGCAACAGCCGGGACAGGCGGCCGAGATACCTCTTGATGCCATGAGCTCCAGGAACGGGAACTGGCCACCTTTAGGGGCTGAACAAACTCCTCCCTCTCCCTGATCGCGCTCCCAGTAACTCCAACCACAAGAACCACACAGCAGACACAACGCTTCTTAGGATTAGACATTATAATGGGGGAAGGGTCGGGGTCAGGGTGGGGCAGGCTGTATCTGTGCCCATATGGGCCCTGGGGTCGGTGGTGTGGGACCTCCTTGGCCCATCACGGGTGGTGTTTGCGTTAGGCACATGCCTCTTGGGAGTGGGGTGGGGGGTGGGGCGGGGGACCTCTGATGTAGAGGGTGGAGGGCTCGCGGGAAGGGGGACTGAGATGGGACCATCAGCCCCGTCTCACGGCGGCTGCCGCCATAGATGCAGGGCAGGAAGCACCGCAGGGCTTTGCCGAGGCGGCCCGGAGAGGGTGCTGGTCCCCTTCTGCGTGGGCCTCGGGCCTTCCTGATCTTCCGGCAGAATGTTCCAAAGCAACCGCAGAGGCCTGAACGGTTGACGGCAGGGCGGCTCTCGGGGACGGCTCTGGCCTCCGGACAGCTAACGGCAGGGCCAGGGCGGCTCGGGGACGGCTCTGGCCTCCGGACAGCTAACGGCAGGGCCAGGGCGGCTCTCGGGGATGGCTCTCGGCTCGGACAGCTAACAGCAGGGCCAGGGCGGCTCTCAGGGATGGCTCTCGCCTCCGGACAGCTAACGGCAGGGCCAGGGCAGCTCTCGGGGGTCGGCTCTCGGCTCCGGACAGCTAACAGCAGGGCCAGGGCGGCTCTCAGGGACGGCTCTCTCCTCTGGACAGCTAACGGCAGGACCAGGGGCGGCTCTCGGGGTCGGCTCTCGCCTCCGGACAGCGGGGGAGCAGAGGGACGGGGCGCAGAGATCTTATCCGTGCCGGAGCAGCGGGCAGAGAGGCTCCATCAGCCAGGCTGTCATCAGACCAAGGGGCAGGGGAAGGGCCCTCTTGTTCCCTGCCTTGCTCTTCTCCTGCTCCAATCGCCTGGTGCCTCGGCTCTTCCTGGCGGTCCTGCCGGTTTGGGGTCGCACCGTGCCGGGCCCTGCCTCGCCTCCTGGGAGATGGAGGAAGCCCAGCGGGAGCGAGGGCCTGGAGTCCACACCGGGATTGGCAAGGCAGCTTTCAGAGACCGGCTTCTCCTCCCTCTCAAGGCAGAAATACAGGTGGCCCAAAAAGATGACAAACGGGAGACGGAGGAGAGCTTGCCCAGGACAGCGTGGTGGGTGAGAGCTCCGGAGAGCAAACGGGGAAAGCAGGCCCCTAGCAGCGGTCACAAGGCGCCGCTGGAACCAGGGGAGCCGGCGGAGGTGGAAGTCAGGGGCAGGAGCCCGCGCGCCGGCTCTCCGGGAGGCGCTGCAGAGGCCGCGGTGCCCAGAGGGTGTGAAGAACGGGCCAACGGGAACCTGGGAGGCAGAGATGATGCACCGGAGAAGCCTGGTGGGCAGCTGCGGGGCGCCCCTGAGGGACTCTGATGTTACTCCCCCTTGCACCCCGTGCCGGATGGACTGACGCACTGAAGTGCCGAGGCAGCGGCTCCTTCCGGTATTGCTCCAAGGGCCTGCAGGAGACAGGGGCTGGTTAGAGGAGCAGAGCAGGACTGCGGCCGGTTACCTGCGCGGTGGGAGCCTGAAACCAGTCCCCTCCCTGTTTATCACACCCATGACTTTCCAGTCTGTCCCCCAACCCAGGCTGCCTTCCCATCCGTGTTCTGTGCCCCCTGCCCGACCAGGCCAGCAGCAGCCTTCCGTAGCTGGCCTGGAGAGAGGCGCAGAGATAATCACCTTGGCAGGCTGAGTTGCATCCTTTGCTCCCGTTGAGCTCTCAGCCGCTTTATTTGTTGTAACTCTGCCATAGGCTCCTTGGAGCAAAACCTCTTCAGCCCTAGGAATCCGGAAGAGCGGCACATGAGAGAGTGGCACCTGTTGATGACGTTCGCAGAAGGCTCTAACATAGGGCTCCATGTGGGACATCTTGGGGATGCGCCTCTCCGAGGGCCTCAAAAACCAACACGCAGGAACAAAGGACCACAGACGCACGGAGGCCCTTTGCTTCCCTCCAAAGTCCTTTCAGAGCCACCTTCTCCTGGGAAGTCCAACTCCATTCACTCTCTGCCAACTCCACGTACTCTGACAGACTGAGCCATGAGTCCCGTTTTCTCACTGTCTCCCTTGGCCACCTAGTGGGCACCACCCATTGCCTCGGATCTTTATGCATCAGTGCACAGGCAGGGCAGAAGAGAATCTGACAAGTGCCTCTGCTTGTGATCGCCTTCCCTAGGACCTCATCTGACTCTTGCTTTTGAGGATCTGATGAAGCAAATGACCACCTGCAGAGACCAGGGCCCTGGGACAGCAGGGAAAGGAGAGGGAATGACCACCCTGGGAGGGTGCTGGTGGCAAAGGCAGAAACTCACCTCTCAGAGTTGCGCCCCTTCTCTTGGCCTTGGCCCGCCGCTGGGAGGAAAAGAAATCAAGGAACGTTTCAGACCCAGCTCTTCACTCCTCTCAGACATTCAGGCAATCTAGAATCAAACCCAACCCAACTCCTGCTTTGGACAGAGAGGTGACTTTCTCTCAGATGGGATCAAACGTTTTGTGTTTTCTGTTTTCCTCTGTGAACCACACGAGGATTTTGATGCCGACAGCAGGCCCCCTGTTCAGAGAAAGCCTGGCAAGGGGTGTTTTACCTGTTTCCTCGGGCAGGAACCAAATTCTGGTTGGGTTGTTTTGTAGGGGTGGATGGGGCTACAGCAGCGATGCTCAGGGCTTACTGACTCTTGGTTCTGTGCTCAAAGTTACTTCTGGCAGTGCTCGTAGGGCTCTATGGGATGCGAGTTGGCCAAGTGCAGGGCAAGCACCTTCCCGCTGTACTCTCTGTGCAGCCCACAACCCGACTCCTGGACAGGGCCTCAATCCCTCTGCTCTCCTGATGAGCTGAAAGGCTTGAGGCCACCCTCCCAACCAGGGTCGTTGCGCTGGGAGATTTCTGTTCCCGGACATCTCAGTTTCCATGAAGGGAGGTGGGTTCTCAGTCACTGCTGGAGTTGGGTTCAAGTTGGGAACCTGCCTCTCTACCCCCAATAGCCTGTGGAGTTCATGGGAGCCCTGTCTTGCCCCAATCCCTGCCCCACACAGTCCGTGTTCCTAGGCCAGTGAGGGCCTTTCCTGTCCTCACACGAGCTGACAACCAAGCAAACTCACTCTTCTATGTGCGAAGAGAACTAGACATCACGCCACCCAAACTCGCTCAGGCACTGGCTCCTACCTTTTCCTTGATGAAAAGTCCTACCTTTTTCTTGGAAAAGTCCCAAGCATGTCTGATGGTCATCTGAAGCACAAAGATCAATGCCAGCAGCCACAGCAAAAGGGTTGCGGGTCACTGCCAAAAAATTGAAGTCTGAGTTCACGAAGATGTCAGTTCGTGTCCTCAGATAAAATAAAACAACACAAAGGCTAATTTGCATCATTGTGCCAACTAGCTAGCTGCCTGAAGCAACTGGCATGTGAGCCTGTGGCTCTGGCTTATATAGAGCTGCTGCTGCCTGCATCACAAAGAATTCCACAGGCTTGCAGAGGGTGGGGCGCATGCTGCCCCTCCCCCACCCTGACACCAACTGATTGTCCACTCAGGTCAGGGGCTCTCTCTCCCAGTCCCTCTGCTCTAACTGCCATCTTCTTTGCAAACTCCACCATCATCCTGTCATGGGCAATATCCCATGTAAGTTACTGCTTGTTATGTACAGAACCCAGCTCTTTGGGGCACTCTTGAGTCTCTGAAGCCTTCACTTCTCACCCACTCTTTCCACATCAGAAATACACCTGGAATTTGGGGAGATTTGACACTTAGGGAGATACACAGCTTCACATCATCCTTTCCTAGAAAACTTTGCGGTGAACATGAACCCAGGTGTTGACTAAAAGTTTTCAACGGGAGACTGGAGAGCTCGTGACAGGTGACCAGGCACTTGCCTCTCACGTGGCCAACTCAGGTCTGCTCCCTGTTGTCCCATAGGGTCCGCAGAGCCCTACTATGAGTCTTTCCTCAGGAGAGAGAGAGGAGCAAGTGTTGAGTGCCACTTGGTAGGCCCAAGATCAAACAAAATGTTCTTCTGCTTGGGTGTGTGAGTAGGAAAGAGTCCATTTAATGTTTTGGTTTCATTTTTATTTTACCCACTGATGCTGAATCCATTAGAATGATCAAGTCAGCATTTATTTGCGGCATATAAAAATAGTATGATGCCAATATTCAAGGTCAGGCAAAACATGGATCAGGAGGTCTTGTCAGTGGGTGGAATCTACCGCAAGTGTGTGGGACTCAGAGGTTAGGTAAGACAGAGAAAGGAACAATGTGCTAATAATTGTTGGAAATGATACCAGCATAGAACTGAGCATTTAATAAAGGAAGCAACCAGATGCCATTGGGCTACACTGGCACGTGATAGGGTCAAATGGAAATGTTACTGGTGCCCGCTCGAGCAAATCGAGAAGAACAGGATGTCAAGTGATCAAGTGATTGGGATATTCATGACAGCCTTTAAATGTATTTACTGCAGTCCACAATGTGAAAAAGAAGAAAGAGAGAGAGGAGTAGGAGGAAGAGAGGAGAGAGGAAGGAGAGAGAGAGGAGTAGGAGGGAGAGAGAGAGAGAGAGAGAGAGAGGAGAGAGAGAGAGGAGTAGGACAGAGAGAGAGAGAGGAGAGAGAGGAGAGAGAAAGAGCGAAGATAGGCAAAAGTGCCTGCCATAGATAGAGGCAGGCCGGGGAGGGCGGAGGGAATCAGGGGACATTGGTGGTGGTAAATGGGCACTGGTGGAGGGATGGGTGCTGGAACACTGTATGAACAAAACCCAAACATAAACATCTTTTAATTGTATATCTCTGGTGGTATAATAAAAAATAATAAATTTTTAAAAAAAACAAGTCATTTTTCCTTATTCACAAATTTAATGTAGAAAGAAAAATGGAAGCTTCACACTGCCTGATGGATATCTTGTTGCTTCTCTTTTTCTAAAGTTAAAAAATGCATTATTTTGTATAATTTCTCAATATATTTCAGGTTCACTAATTTTTTTTTAAACTCAGGTTTAAAAACCCTCTAATTTTGCTACTAATCTTCTAATTCATGAATTTACTTTGTTTTTCTTAATTTATCTTTTAAGATTCCTCATTAGTGAATGTCATTGTTTCCTTCCATTTTTATTTTCTTTAAATCTTCTTTCTTTTTTTTTTTTTTTTGCTTTTCAGTCATACCCTGTGATGCTCATGGGTTACTTTTTACATTACATTCAGGGTTACTTCTTACTTTACATTCAGGAATTACTCCTGTTGGTGCTCAGGGTACCCTATGGAATGCTGAGGATAGCACCCGGTCTCTGCATGCAAGGCAGCTGTACCCTAACAGCTATATTATTGCATTGGCCTCTTCCTTCAGTTTTTTAAAGTTTTGTCTTAATTCTCTGAATTTGTTTACTTTAGATACTTTGAATTCTGCAAATTTAATTCAACCTCGAGAACCCATCAATTCCTGTTGGCTTCTCTCCTGTAGAATCACTCATTTGTTTTGCTTTGTGTGTTCATAAGTTTTCCTTGAAAATTAACATTTTAAATACAACTGAGTTGATTATCTAGCTTAAATATAATTGAGTTCTGATGTTTCTGATCTTCTCAATAAACTACATCCACATACACGAAGCAGTTGTTAGAATTTTTTTTTATTTCATGAATTATCTGTGCTAGAAACCCCAAGTTCTCTGGTTGTACATGCAGTTAGAACTGACAAGTAGCCAGGATATGATATGAATATACTGCCAAGATTTCCTTGGAATTTATACTTTGAGCACAAGGGAAATAGTGTGGAAGAATTGTTACTCCAGGTTGACTGTAAGAAGAGGCCTAGATCATTGATTTTTAAGGCAGAATCATGGAAGAAAATGTGGAGAGAGTATACTGCCCCATCCAGTAGGATTCCTCATCTAATGGGTAATTTGTGTTATCAATCCAGTAAGACTGCTGCCTCAGAGACTGTCCTGAGTCCAGTCTTCCTGCTCAAACAGACTCAGGGTGAAACATGATACTATGATTTTGCAGACTCCCTAAGGGCAGTAACATGTGGTCCACAATCATGAACCATGTGGACCATGTGAGCTATCTCCTTCTGCTACATCTGATTGGTTTTTGTTTACATCACAATGCACTTCAGGGAACTTCCTAGTCAAGGATGAATTGGGGACCTGCTCTTGCAAATATGCAGCAAACAAGATATGATGGTTACTGGACTTTATATAAGTACTCAAGCAATTTGCTTAAGGGAATGTTTTCATAAAGGGGCAGAGCCCCTTTTGTTTAACACTGTATCACTGTCTTCCTGTTCATCATCGATTGGGTCCAGCGGGCACCAGTAACATCTCCATATGACCTGTCTCATGCTAGTAGAGGCCAAGGGCACCTGCTTGCTTCAGGAACATAAAGAGCCTCAAACCATTTCATCAGGTGATGGGAATGAGGTCTAAAATTGTTACTGGTATTTGGCATATCAAATACAACACGGGTAGCTTGCTAGGCTTTGCCGTGTGGGTAGCATACTCTTGTAGTCATCTCTAAATCCAGATTTATTGATGAACCTGATGAACTGCGAGGCCAGATAGGCTGGTCTGCTGGGTGGAGTTCCTGACGAGAGGGAAGTCTGGAAAATGGAGTCCCTCATGGAGTGGGGGTCGTCTGGCTTGTTGCAAGGATCTGCTGGGGTGGCTGGCCAGGGCTAGAACCTGCCATCCCCTCCTGGGCACCTCGTGAGCTGCTGGGCACAGGGAGAGCCAGTAGCAGCTCTGCCCCATGTCTGTGAGTCTCTGGATCAGCATACCTAAGGCGGATTTAAAAAAGACTCATGTATAAGATGTATAAGTCAGAAGTTATTCAGTCAAGGTGACTTCTGTAACTGTGCTTTATAAAGTAGAATGTCGGGCTGGAGCGATAGCACAATGGGAAGGGCGTTTGCCTTGCACGTGCGTGACCTGGGTTTGATCCCGGCATCCCATATGGTCCCCTGAGCACCGTCAGAGTAATTTCTGAGTCAGAATTACTCCAGTAATTCCTGGAGTAACTCCTGAGCGTCGCCGGTGTGACCCAAAAGAAAAAAAAAGTAGAATGTTGACACACACAGGGAAGAGCTGCCATCCGGCTCTCCCTAGTTCAGCTGACCATGAGGCACCCAGAAGGGAGGGATGGGTTCTGGTCTCTGCTCACACCCTAGTAGGGCCTCGCAAGCAGTCATAATCACAGCCATTTTCAATGTCGGACTCCACAGCTCATCAGAGCTCCCACCCAAGAGAGAAGCCAATTTCAAGCCCAGCTCAACAGAGCCCCCACACAACAGAGCAGCTAATTTCAAGCCCAGGTAGGCGGTTCTAGGAGGCAAAAATCACCTGGCTTCTATGGAGTTCCTGGGGGAAAAGTAAAAAAGGTTTGGCCAGCGCCTGGTCATGTCCTACATAGCTCCTAGGGCCTGCTCGCCATGCAGGCGGCTGCGCGCCTGCTGGACTCAGAGCAAGGATTGAGGGCCTCCACTCAGTCCCCAGCCTCTGGGCCCAGTGGATGTGGCCCTGAGCTCCAGCCACCACAGCCAACAGCCGCAAGACAGAGACTCCAGATCCAAAGCTGCACAGGTGCGCTGCGGCTCTGCTGCCTCGGTTTAATCTTTGACTCAATGTATTTTAGCACCAGGTCCTTTCAGGATCTTTCTCACTTGTACACTTCAACGATCGTTCTATTTGCATCAAACTGGAGAGGTTATAGGGAATGAGGAATTATGATGTCAAACTAGAACTCACTATTAAATAATCAGATAGATACATCATACATTATTAGTATTCATAGGACAAGCCATAAAGTGTAATAGAAGAGACATTGGGAAATACAAGGACATAGACTGTTGCAGGACACCTAAAAGCCTAGGCCTCTGCATCTGCCCTGGATTGCCTCCTGCCGGTCACTTCATAGATAGGGGGATAGTCTGAATGTGGCAGTCTTATCTGACCATGTATTCTGTACTGGCTGGTATAAATATTCTCCCATGCTACCACAATCATCGTGGGACTAGCTAGATCTTACCAGCATATTTGCCTGGCCACGTTGGATCTCTAAGTAATTAGACCAGAGAGAAATGCTGTTTGCCTCCAAGCAAGCAAGCATGGCTCCCCTGATAACTCAAAGGCAACTAAAATACAAAACTACCATGAAGTAGACGAGATTCCTGTGAAGGCTTGGAGAAATATTTAACTGGCATTAGTATTTGTCTTTGGTACAGAGACATGCCATCTCAGAAACCCCCTTCTCTACACAATAAAGGCATTCCAGGCAGATCTTGGCTCAAGATATTGGGTGAGGTGCTGGGAGAAATTACCTGAAGGCATCTGATCCTTCCTGCCAGGGGAAGTTACATTTAGCTTATAGCTTCTCCCAGCTCTGCTAGGAGGCTTTTAATTAGCTCTGGGTCCTTGTAAACAACCAGATGGTATCCTGAAGTTGCTACATTCTATAGAGCTATTTTCCTGTTTTCATCTCTAGATAGCCCAGCCCAGAATGGGCTGGGCTGGGGAGTTTGGGTGATTCCTAGCTCTAAAATAAGCTGCAAGAAGAAAGAATCTCTTTTTTCCCCTTTTGCCATTTCGGCTTCCCTTGGTGTTTTGCTTCTCCGTCCTCTCCATTCTCTGTTGGGCCTCAGCACGTGGTGGCAGCCATCTTGGCCTACACCTGGCTGGGGCCTAGCTGGGAACCCAGAGTCCGGAGGTTTTCCCTGCTCTTGGACTGTATATTGGAACCTGTGATAGCAAAGCCCTTTTTAAAACTGCATCGGATTCCTGAGTCTTCATCCATTTCCGCCGGCTTCTAAGGTAGAAGGGAACTCAGCTTCCCGACACTTGTCGGGGACACCATCGGCGCTCCCGACATCTGGCATCCCTGGGTGGGCGCCCCTGCATCTGGAGGTCCCACCGAGATGTTGAAGAACTTTTCCTGAAGCTGAGAGCAGCATATAAACCGTGAGCTGAAATGGGTTACTTCCCAGAGGTTTTTTTCTTTGTTCTGGCTTCACCTATTTCTTCAGGTGTTAGTAGAAGTGGTAACTTTTGTAACTCTTGTGTTTTTTTTCAGAGTCATGAAATTAAATCTAGTAAACAGATTTTAAAGCTTAAAGGTAACCTAGAGGAAGAAAAGAAACCTCCAGAGGAGGAAGACTCTCAAACTGAAAATCTGCCCTGAGTTAATACCTCCGAAGGCGGAGATAGTCCTCTGATGGAGACTGAATCTCAAGTTGAGGGCTTCCCTAAAAATACTTACAAACTCTGATGAGGAGGAAAGGGAGGAACAGGTTAATTCCCCAAACCTGTCCAGGCCTCAAAAGGCTTGTAGTTCCTCCTGTTCTAAATTTAATAGTCAAAGAGCAAAGCTCTGGGAGCTTTGCAACATTCCTTATAACCATTCTTTATTTTGGTCTTTTCTGATGCTGACTCTTGTGATTTTTTGTGATAAAACTGCACCTCCCCACGGGAGCAGAGTGCAAGTTCTGGAGAGCAAGTTGTTAAGTTTAAAGTAGATGCTTTCCTGGACCTTTGGTTTAAGGAAATGAAAGGTCAGATTTCTTGGTGGCATCTTTATTTAATTCAGCTGGGAAAGAGCCTTAGGCTCAATCTACAGTTGTCTGCCACTCTCGTGTGCACCATAGCTTTCCATAGAGATAAACCGGACTAAATTGTCCGCTTTTATTTGTCTGTGCTCCGTCCCACGGGCTGGAGTTTTGTAGACAAGTTATGTGATTGCATATATATGGCAAACAACTTCTGGCAAATGGATAGTTTTTGGGCGAATGATTTATAGCAAATGTTATGGCTAAAGACGAAGTGTTAAATGTGCTCAAAATTTTTTCAAAAATTTTTTTTTTTTTTTGTTTTTTTTTTTTTTTTTTGGGTCACACCCGGCGATGCTCAGGGGTTTCTCCTGGCTCTGCACCCAGGAATCACTCCTGGCGGTGCTCGGGGGACCATATGGGATGCCGGGGATCGAACCTGGGCCATCACAGGCCGGCTGCGTGCAAGGCAAACGCCCTACCCGCTGGGCTATCGCTCCGGCCCCCAAAATTTGGTTATTAAAGCAAACAAAAGACAGGTATCTAGAACATTATTCACCTTAAATTTGTCTCAAGGAGAGGCTGCTGGAAAACACTGATGCAGACATAAAAACCAGTCAATTTACCTAAGTAAAGATTAATTATAAATGGGTAGCATGTCTAAAAACACCTAATTTCTTTCAATATAAAGTCTCAATTTTAAATTGCAAACTGTTCAAACCTCCCAATTTGGTTCATTTTTTAATAATGATAATCTTGCTTTGCAGCCTGTTGAACATGGTCCATCTTAAATAACAATAATTTTGCCTTGCAGCCTGTTGATTTTGGTTCATCCTTAATAAAAATAACCTTGAATTGCAGCCTGTTGATTGTTAATGCTTTAAGTGGGAGATAATCCCTTTCTTTCTTAAAAAAAAAAAAAAAAAAGGTAAAAACTGCCTTGGAGTGAGTTTAAAAGGTAAAAAGCACCTAAATAACCCTCCAAAAGAAGGTGCCATAATAAAAATGTATTTTCTAAGTGTTTAATATGTAAGTGTCTTAATGTTTCCTTTTGCTTTGAAGTGTTTAAAGGTGAGAGTACCTGAATAACCCTCAAGGACGTATAAAAATGACTAATAAAAAAAGTTTTTTAAGGGTTTTGAAGAAAAAAAGACTGCCGTGTATGATGTTCAATGTCAAAATTTTAAAAATAAGTTTTCTAATGTTTTGTTTACAGGTAAAAAATAAAAAAAATTAAAAAAAAAAAAAAAATAGGGTGAAAAAGGGTGAACTCCAAGTATAGTGCTCAATATCAAAATCTGCTAACTAATAACATTTTCTTAATGCTTTTTTCAGAGATTTATAGGAAAAGAACTTGGCTGCTGCAGATTCCTTCTATGATTCACGAGGCTTTGGACTCTGATTACAGTGCTCATTACACAAAAGTTTGTTAAACCAGTGAAAAATTGTTTTTCTAATGATTCTGTTCACAGGATAAGATATTGGAATGCAGTAAACTTTGCGCTACAGTGCTCAATACTCCAAGACTCCTAAAGCAGTGCTCACTAAAAATTTAATAATTTGCAAAAAGTTTTTTTTCTAATGTTTCCTTTCACAAGGTGTTGAAGTTTCTTCATGTTCTTGAATTCCTGCCAAAGCCTTAAAATCTCAACTTGTGATTAATCTCAGAAAAGTGTTTTTGTCTCGCCTAAAATTAAGCTACAGGTACAGTTACGGTGCCAGTGTTCCCTTGCTGAAGAAGCCTTGCAAGATGCCTGTACCACTGATCCAGACACCTGTTCCAGTGCTCGAGACTCTTGTTCCAGAGTGTTCCTGAGACCCAATCCAGTGTTCCTGACAATTCAACGGAGTTCCTGATCGCTGTTCTCCAGAGATTCATACTCGCACGATTACCGATATTGCTGTTCCAGAAGTAGCCCCACAGACTTTGTTGCAGACACCTGACTTTACATAAAATATGGCAAATTGACTCTCACAAATTATGGGACAGTGCAAACTATAGTCCGTTATAATCGGACAGCTAGAAACACTTTGTCATGAACTTTGCTTTGGGTCCAAACACAAGATAGGATCCTAAAGTAACATGTATTATCATTTTGTAATTGGAATTGTTTTTTTCTTATCTTAATTTTCTATATGTTACTAAATATTTTGTACTTTTTA